>JAUCMU010000151.1:6273825-6290993 GCA_032275025.1 Enteromius treurensis
TTTATTTTATTTTATTTTATTTTATTTTATTTTATTTTATTTTATTTTATTTTATTTTATTTTATTTTATTTTTACAGACAGTTTTATCCAAATAGACTTGCAGTTTATTCATGCCGTTCTTTTTTCATTAATTACCTAGGAATATATATATTTATTTTTATATATATTTATTTATTACAAATGTTCTTTTTGTGAATGAGTTTTTTTTTTTTCATAAAATGATTGTAATTATAATTTTTTATTAATTGATTGTAATTAAATTATTGTAATTTTGTAATTAAATTATTGTTTGTTTGTCTGTTTGTTTTTATTTCCCTTGTGTTTTTATGCAGAAAACTTGGTTCTTCGTATTTTAAAACAATTTACACATTCATTTTTGTTTTCCTCAATGGAAATTAAAAAGTTATTTATGTAAGAAAGGATGCTCTGAGTCATAACATGTTATTTTAGTCCATTGGCAGCACTTATTTTTAAATCATAATTTCTGTTTTATGAGTCCATCAAAGCAAAATAAAAATCTTTTTAAGTACCCTCTGGGGTATAAGTATACCACAATTTTAGCTCAAGTGATGCTGATTGACATAATGTTTTGATTCAGATCCTCCTGTCTTGTGCCAGTCTTATGGTTTGGGTGTCATGCCATCAGAGTTCTAAGCAACATCTGAGCTTGTTCTTCTGTCACATTAACGGGCTGAAGATATAGATGTAAGGAAAAATTGATGCCCTACCTGGGGGTGTGCATTAACGAGACTCTCCTAATGAATGGGAGGACACTAAAAGGCATCCTCTTTCCTTCCATGCATCAACTCCATGACAGACAGGAAAGGTAAATGTCTCTTTTTCTTTTCTGGTCATTGATTGATACCACCTCCTCCTTTACCATTGGGATTATTCTTAGGGGCCACTTTTATGTCTCGTCTTGCTCTGTCAAAGCAAAACGCTATATCCAAGTCCATTAACTTTTGGAAAAAAAATTACATTACCACTTAGACTGACTGTACAAAGGATTGTACAGGATTGTACTGTGCCAGGATTTTCTGCCATCCTGCTGGTTCTCCATTTCCGACAAGAGGAAGGTATTAAATGACTTTCAACAGAAGCAGAAATTAAACCAGAAATTCGAGTTCATGTCTTTGAGACACGTCTGCCTGTTAAGGTTGCAGGCTTCTCTGCTTTGATCGAGTCTAAAGTTGGCCTGGCTAATCACTTATCAGTGGCTAATCATTGATTATAAATGGTTAGAGAGGAGGGTATTTCCCCTGAGGGTGCAGCAACTTGGCCTCCGACTGTGGAAAAAAGAGCCACCATTAGTGTTATTAGAGGTTTAGATTTAATTCCAGCCCATTCTTCATTAAAGAAATTGATTGAGGGAAAGATTGATGCATGGAGCATACTAGTCCTTGTGCCAGAATCATGCCGGCTCCGTAGGATGTCATTTCGTTTAACTCCAGTCTCTTACTGCAGTGCTTGATGCAGGAGACGCTTTTAGTCACCAACCCTTGGGTTAAATGGACACTGCTAGGATACTGATAAGAAGAGGAAGGAACCAGATATAGACTTGGACAGGAAGCACTGATTTACTTTTCGGTCTCCACAGCTTTTGCTGCTATAGCCTCTCCAGAGAAGCCTTGAAACAAAACAATAGTGACTCATTTAGCTGTTTATTATTTATTTATTTTTCATTTTTTTGAGTCATTTGCGCTATGTCTTCATTCAGTATTTTTAGTGCTGCAAATTAAATGGAGAATCCTATAGCTCCCTCAAGCCCAGTTAATGCTCCTCTTGTTTTACATCTTACATTGTTTCCCATTGTCACAAGTATTGTTGCACAAAGCTTGGTTAAATGCTCACGTACCCTTTCCTCTGGCGTGCTTTTGTGTATGTGATGATTTTTAGTCAGGGGGGATTGAATTTAGTGGAAATTTAGAAAAGCCAATGCTTTTTTCATGCAATGTAAAACATACATTACAGCTAATGTAAACATATTTGTGCACAAATGGGACCGTGTTCTCTAAGCCTGCACATTTATGAATGTGCTCTGCAGGCTGTGTGCATGAGTGCAGCTCATGCCCCAGTTAGAGCTTAGTCAAGGTGTTTAGGCCCCAGGTGAGCCTCAAGCAATGGGAAAAGCCAAATCCCAGTGGACCACACAGAATGAGGGACTGTTTAACCTGGGTTAACACAGGAGGATGTCAAGGATGAAGCATATCATAGTCAAGTTTTTTTTAAATCGATGTAATTATTTTATTTTATTAAATACAACAAATTGTTATATTTTCTATTTGTAGTGATTTCGTTTTTGCCAAACTAGAGAGGGGCAAAAATTTTACACATTTTTACACATACCATTCTGAGGGTTGTTACATGTGTGTAGTTACAGAAATATTACAGCTGTAGATACTATGTACTGGTGTGTACTTACACTGTGGTTACATACTACATACACATCTAGTTACTATGGAAGTACACAGGTAATAGGGACACTTAATATAAAGTGAGACCAATTAAATTACTACAAGGTTCATTAGTTAACATCAGTTAACAGCATTAGTTAAAAAGAACAAAGAAAGAACTATACTTTCACAGCATTTATTAATCGTAGTTAATGCTAATTTCAGAATTTGCATTATTAAAATCACAAAATGAACTATGAATGATTGTATTTTTATAAACTAACATTAACAAAGATGAATAAATACTGTAATAAATGTATTGTTCATTGTTTGTTCATGTTAGATAATACATTAACTAATTTTAACAAATCACACCTTATTGTAAAGTGTTGCCATACATTTTATTGACAAAAGATGAAAAGCATTGTCACACCGTCATGTGTCGCTTGGGTTTATGTGTGTCTGCTCATTTGTATCCTCACCTCTCTTATTATGTTTGATCCTCTGCCAGCCGTGTCTTCCAGGTGTCTTGTCTTTGATTAGTCCTTGTATTTTTTCATGCCCTGTCTAGAGTCTAGTGTCCGTTGTTAAAGTAATGTTGTGTTGTGTTTGTCTGCGTTGGTCTCTGCACTTTCGTCAGTCCTCCATGTATCCTGGTCACCTTTATTAAATGTGCATTGCGTGTGCACTTCTGTCTCCGTCTCTCTCTGCATCGCTGAGAAGAGAGGCCGCAACAACACCGACATCATGACAACGATACAGTTGGGAAAAGGACAGGAATCTGTTTCTACAGCTTGAACATAAAGCAATCTGTAACATAGACATGGCCCTGGAGTAAATGCAGAAGGTCCTTAGCCTTGAAGAGGCAGACGAAAGTACCTTGAGGGGAAAGTTTGGAGCTTAACCTTGTTGCAGATGTCTGTATGTCTTTTGCCTCTCTGGGCTAGAGACTCAGAAGCTGGTCATTCTGCTTCACTCTTGGATGGGGACTCTGAACTTAGAGTATCTCTTTCCCCCAGACTAGAGGCTCAGAACATGGTTTTATCTGTTACTGCTTCAAAAGCTGGAGACTTGGAATATGTTGTTGTTTCAGTGGACTTGCCGGAGAACGTGTCTGTTGCTGCTATCCCTTTGCTGCTCAGATCGAGTGTATCTGTTAGTGTTTTTCCTCTTATAGGACTGAGACTCAGAACTTGGTGTTTCTGTTTCTGTCTCTCCCCTTACAGGACTGAGGCTCAGTGTGCCTTTTGAAATGGTACCTTTATGCCTTTCCAGTACACGTTTATAGTAAAAAGTCCATATTTTAATGGACAAAGTCTTCCACATATACAAAACTAATAGAATAATTGTAATAAAATACAAAATTAAAATGTTATCAAATCAAATATTAAATTAAACATTATGCTAAATGAACTACAAATAATAACTGATTTACAAACATAAAATATGAAACATTTAATGCTGTGTTCATTGCATTGCAATATCTTCTCTATTGCAGCAGTGCATCAGACACATTTTCAAGTATTGCCCATAACTGTATACATTTTTAACGTAATTTGTGGAAGTGGTTGTCTTGTAAATATCAGCTACATGGTCTGCACCGTGGCTCCAGGGGACATCATGTTCCATATCGTCTCCTACCACACTGCAGAGAAAGTAAAGTGACTGAGACTTTGACTCTGAATTAATTGTCTTGTCAATCCAATCAGCCACTCAGTTTGCTGTCATGTTCAAGTCAGTCTTTATTTCATATCATGCGCTTGTTTTTAGTTTAGGTAAAGCACTTTATTATCTCTAGCTTTGCAGCTCTGCTTTGCCATTGCCCCGGGGTACTCTCATCTTATACGTGTCATGGTCAACAGAAGACCTATAGTTCTGGCATTGCATCCCTGTCATCATAACTCAGATGCATCTTCTCCAGCAAGTCAGACTCAGCTAAGACCCAGAGATGAGCACCCATTCCCCTGCCAGTTGACATATGCCTCTTCCCGTCTCCAGCATTGTCCTCAAAGCGCTCCTGTGTCTAATAACTAATACCATGCCAGCCTCAAAGGCAGCGGTTCTGGTGGAAGATTTGTGGGTAACTGAATTACAGGTGGCACCTAATTTGTGGCGCCATGTGCAGAGGACTGACTCTTCTCTTCCGTCTCAATTCTTCTGTGTGAAAATGGTAATTTATTTCACTCTGGTCTGCCCTGTCAGTGGCTTGTGGAGTCTGTCCTATCCTGGCCAGAGCTGTTAGACTAATTCTCAGTGTGCTGTAAATGAATGTAGAGCTGCACCTGGGCTCCACAGGTGGGGAACCGCTGGAATGACAGCTCACATCACAAACATAATCAGCAGACTTCTTCAGAAGTATTGCCCGCCCCCAGATGCTGTCAGGTGGGCACAGAGGGCAGAGGAAAGGCTGTCATGTGGAACATCGCTGTATGCTGCATCATGCTGAGAAATATTATAGAAATGAGAAATAATATAACTAGAAAGGCTCTTGCTAAATTTTAGCAAATGATTCATTTAGAGCGGACCTGAGGTAGCTTGTTTATAATGTTGCAAAATGTCTATTTGTCTGCTTTGCATTACAGAAATAAATTGGCATCATTCCCTTACCTTTATCAATATTATTGCATGAATAAAAAATATTTTTTATATATGCTTACTTAGAATTTTTTACTCTCAGAATCTATGAAACAGATATGAGGACAGCAATCATGGGGATCACTGACTTGACAGTATGGAGTAAAAAACAGAACAGGTTTAACGTAGTTTCAAATCATAGTGACAGCATTCCCATGTTGAATACTGTTGTTAGATATTTTTTTACTTGCTTTTTCTCTTAATAATAGCCAGTAGGCTATACTATGTACAAACAAAATAGTCAGGAAATCTGCAAGACGACATCCTAAAATACTTGTAAAACTTAACAATAAGGTGTTGTTTGTTAACATTAGTTAACGTATTAATTAACATAAATGGAAAATCAACACTACATTTGTTACAATCTTTATAAATTTTTGTTAAAGTTAGTTAAGAAAAATACAGTCATTCATTGCTAGTTCATGTTCACAGTGCAGTAACTAATGTAAATGCTGAAATTTACATTAACTAAGATTAAGAACCGCTGTAGAAGTAGTGTTCTTTCTTAGTTCATGTTACCTAATGTAGTAAGTAATGTAAACTAAAGTAACTTATTTTAAAGTATTACCAAATTATTATGAGTGTTCCGTATTCATCATTGTGGCAATTAAGATTAAGGCAAGAACGTACAGTATAAAGATGTCCAAATGGCGTTTTAAATAAGATGCCAGGTGGCTGTTATAAATGGGAAATGAGATGCATTTGTCTTTTTACCTAACATTGATTTATTTGTTTATTTCTCATGAATTCATTTCACATTCAGGTTCATGTGCAGGTCAGTGTATTTGAGGATTCTTTCAGAGACATCTTCCTCTCTCGTGCTTATTAATATTAATTATTTGCCAACTGAAAGAGGATGGAAATGTATATATAACAATTCAGATCAACCCACTAGTCTGTGCAATATGACAGAGTGAATATTTGATGACTAAATCTGGTAACCACAGCTGTTATAAATTACAAATCAGCTCGAACAATGATTGAAAAATCTTAATTTTTGTAGTATGTGCTGTTTCTTCAGCTGTTATGCAACGGAGAGACAAAGATAACTTAAAAAGTAAGAAACATGAAAAATGGAGATGAACAATAAACAATGCATTCTCGAGTGTGTCGTTAATATGGGAGATATTTTGAATAGAGTAATTTAAAAGAAGATATTTTTAGTCACTAGTCATCATTCAGATACAGTCTAACTAATTTACTGGTTCAGCACTTTGCATTTGTAACAATTTTGATAAATTGGTATGCAAACAAAAGAAACAATTACATGGATTTGAGCTGTAATTAAAGACGTAAAAAGGGCCACAGCACACCACTGTGCTAGTCTCAAATACAGCTGTTTCATCCGGATAAGAAATCATTTTATCATCGTCTTAAATAGTCATACAATTGTAAATGCTGTTTTCGTCAGTCCTAATTATTTTTAATGTCTTTATCATCAAAGATATTGCCAAATTCTGAGGGATTCCAGCCCTGAGGCAGTGTGCCATCATGAGTTTTATTTTATTTTTTTTAATAATTCTGCTTCTGAGATGAGTTATTGACTTTCTTATCTGGCACTTCTCCAGCACACATCATTAAACATTAGTCCAAAAAACAAAGTTTCACTCAAGTTCAGTTGCTTCACAAGATGCCAAGAACACAGACTGTTAACAACAAACAGATACCAAAGACTCAGCTCAACTTCATCAGTCCATCCCAATATTGTGTGCTTTAATGAAGAAATGGGACTTAAGCCAGCAGACATCATTTCATGTCCTTTTCCATTTGCTTATACTGTAAGTTTCACTCATTTGTGCCTCATTTTAATAAAGTGGTCCCATGCTGAGATACATAATAAAATCTGTCAGCATATGCATGACAGTCATTGTAATCATTTGCAGTTAAATTTTTTTTAAACAAATTTTAGCAATACATTGTCTAAAAGTAATCTCTGAATCTCATAACTGTGTCTCAGTTCTCCTGATATTTGATACCCTTTTGTCACTCCATATTTCTCAATATTGTCTTCCATGTCAATATTCTCTTGGCCTCACCTGTCTGCGCAAATCCTCGCAAAGTAATCTAAGCATCAAGCGCATCCACTTTCCTTCAAACTGATGCGATTGTGGCGGTGCTTCGAGGATGCGGGCGGCCCAGGTGACCTTGTTCTATATTCAATTTAGCCGGCCCTGCGTTCCCATGGACAGGTCCTCTGCCAGCTGCTCTCCCTGTCGCACAGTTCCTTGTGAAACACTGAGAACATCAGTCTGGGGACGACTTCGAGAGCCCTTATTGATGGTGTTGTCAAGGCGGGGGCGAGAGCAACTTAATCTCTCTCAATTAATACCCCCGCCTGCGGCCACCGTGTCCCAGTGCTCAGTGGCCCTTTTCCCCTGCACAGCCCCTGAGCTCCACGCTGACACTCACCTTTCTACTCCTAATGAGTCCCTCTCCGATTAGCTGCCACAGCTCCAGGCCTAAAAATTGTCCCTAAATCCCAGCACATCCCTGACTCTGTGTATATTCCAAAGAGAAGATACTAAAAACGATTTGCCCATAAAAATTCGGTCATGGACCTTTTTCATAGATTTTGATGATGTGTTTTACAGTTATTGACATCGTAAATCTAGCAAAGCTTTTTATATCTCTCTTTTTTTTTTTTTAACTAATGCATATTTATAAGACTATACTTAGTGTTATATTATCCTGCCATTAAAGGTATAATTCACTCAAAAATGTAATTTCTGTCATTATTTACTCATCCTCATGTCGTTCCAAAACCCTCTTTCATCTTTGCAACACAAATGAAGATATTTTTTATGAAATCCGAGAGCTTTCTGACCCTGCATAGACAGCAACGCAACTACCACATTCAAGGCGCAGAAATGAGTAAAGGCATCATTAAAATAGTCCATGTGACATCAGTGGTACTGTAATGTTAGGAAGCTACAAAAATACTTTTCTTGTAGAAAAATAATGACTTTATTCAACAATTTCTTCTGTTCCAACGTGTCTTTGTCACAACAGACCAATGCATGTGACGCTGCTGATGCAGGATTTAGCATTTCTTTTGTAGAACATCCATCTCAGTTCATCGTTCATATATTCTCATTCCTCTCGTCTCTGTTAAAATCTTCAGACAGGTTTATGAAGACTGTTTTATGTACAATGTACTTCCTCTTTTTGTAAACAAGCTGCAGTACGTCTTAAGTCAGAACGCCTTCAGCAGCATCAAGTCCCTTTTCACACTGAATAATACTGAGGGAGTGATGGCGAATTGTCTCTTCTGACCAATGTAATCAATTGCTCAGCATTTATTAACTTGCTTGGAATGTTTTATCAAAATATTAACTTGACTTATTTATTTACTTATGGTAGTGGAGCAAATGTAAAAGCAAAAATTATTATGTTGTGGTTTTTATTCACCACTATAGAAGTTTAGCCAACTATGATGAGGGGTTTTCAGAAGTGCAAGCATCTCAAGAGGCACATGATTGTTTGGAAATTATATGTAATGAGTTATGAGGTGACTGGATGGGTAATAATTTTGATTCAGTCTATCCAAAGGATTTATGACTACCACATATCTAGTCATTCGGCAGCAGATGCCTAACAAAGTTACTTTGAAAAACGCATTATGTGCAATTTTTAGAATTAATATAAAGATTAAATCCAGCCAATTTCCTGGAAATGTATTAGATAAACAGACATAATCTTATAAAATGCGCCCATGTAACTGTATGATCAAATGTAAAGATTGTTGTTCTTGTCCTGGGGTGAGAGCTGAGATAGTATTCCCAGTTATGTCTTCCCTGCACATCTGCTTTTGGGCAGTGCACCAACTTCAAATTAGGAAACACAAAGTGGGATTGATAGGACAGCTGTCAGACAGGGCCAGCCAGAAAAACTCATCACTGGCCCAGAGCCTCTGAGCTCTTTGATTGGCTCCTCAACTGGAAACATGGCTTCGTCCAGCCAAACAAATGGCCCATGAGGAACAGGAGGAGAGTGCTGGCAGGACTGCTGGTAATGTTGAGGGAAAACATCTTGAGTCTTGTCCTGCTTGCTTTTCCATCATATGAAATCCAACACTAACTTTACCATTCACTGCAGTTGGATTCTCTACAATGCTCATCAATGTCAGAAATGTTTGACATCGAAATAATAAGAAAAATATATTTTTAAGTAAAATATTACTAAATATTTCCTTTAGCACAAAAATGAATAGTGCAAGTTTTATAAAACAGATAAATGTATTTTAGCTAGCATTCTGATATCCTCCAGTCCTCAACATCCAAAGATTATTTCTACGTTCAGATTTGACTTTAGCATGGAGTTTAATTTTTACATTCAGTCTTAATCACACAGCACTATGCACAGGCATTGTGTGTGAGCTATAAATAATATAGTTTTTGCATTTGTATGTGTGTTATCAATTTTCTTTTTTTAGCAAGGCAGGAACCACCACATCCTTTCATTTTAATCCAACACCTTCTTTAGGATATGTGCAGTGGTTATTTCTTGTTCTCAGGTTGTCACTTTATGAGAGCAGACACAGCACATGAGTTGGAAGGCCAGACTCGCAGACAACTGTGTTAATTAAAATGTTCATAGGAGGTTCGCCATCCAAGAGGACATGCCATTAGGGCTACAATAAAATGAGCATGAGTTTGGTAAGTGTTATTTTTGTGCCTTTCATTTTTTAGCTGTTCAGCTAGAGTCTTTTTTAAAACATCTGCTGGTATAAGGCAGAACGGGGCTAGTTGTCACACTTTTTATACCATTGAATACTTTGCAGTGTGGGTTTATTCTCTGTGTAAGTTATCTTTAAAGTCTTGGCTACAAAAAAATAAATAAATAAATAAACTATTGAACATTTCCACTATCTTTGGTGCAAAATGTTTCTGTTCATTGAAAATGTTGACGCTCAATGGTGGGTCAACGTGTGTAGAATAGAAACACAATTGAAAGCTAATTTGAAAAATCATTGTTCCTTTTCAGGAACTGGAGCTGCGTCGACGAGACGCTATGGGTGTGGCGTGACGGCTCTGAATCGTGTATTGAATCAGCCAATCGTGAATGGGATGTCATCGGTGGGTGACGTCACCGGCCAGGACGCATAAAAGCACATGGAATGCCGGCCGGCAAACTAGCTTTTTGTCATTCAGCGAAGCGCGCTGTGTTTTACGTGTGTGCTTCTAGCTTAAAAGTGTCTCTGTGAAAAAAGAAAAAGAACAGTAAAGGGGCGAGGGCGACTTACCATCTTATGAAGTACATGTTCTTCCGTCCAAGAGAGATATTCATATTGATGGTGAACATACACACAGTGGATGTAGTTGGCCGAAGGACTCTCTACAGTGATAAAAGAGTAAAAAGCTAGTGATTCTCGCTGCACTGGCCCATTCTAGTGCCCGCAGATCGCTGACTGCGAGCAGGGGAACCTGAGACGGGTGGATCCCTATCTCAATCCTCTATCTCGGGGTTTAGCGCTAGCCATATGAGGAAGGAAGTAGTGATGGGATTTATGGCTCTTTGAGGGGATCCGGATCTTTGCGATCCGTTCCTTTCAAAGAGCCATTCAAAATAACGGCTCTTTTGGCTCTTTTAAAATATTTAGTCAGTTTTAAGAAGCCAGCTTGGGGGCATCTCAGTTTATCCTGAAAAAATCACTGGAAGGAATGATGAGGTGAAATTTGTAGTCAAATAATTAAAACTACAAAAAAAAAAAAAAAATCTTATCAAAAAGTGTTTGTATTACTTTTACAAATAGTCGACTACATTTTTAATACAAATCTGAATTGGCATATTTCAAATAATGTTTTTGCTGAGACATAATACATAGCCTCAAAGAGTAGAGACATGACAGGCTTGTCAGATACTACGTGAAGACATCATTGATATGCAAATGAGTGAGTGACATCATCTGGCAACATTTAGCTACTTTTCGCGCAGGCAGCTACTTTTTATTGGAAATAGTTGGCAACACTGATGCTGTTAGGCATTAGCACCCACTATAACTGTTCTGTCTCGCAGAGGAGCTAATCTGTGTGAAACACGCATAGGAAAAAAAGGAAGACAGAAAGAATGGCTCCCACCCAGCCGCGACTCGGCTCCCATCGTTCATCTTTAATAAATTAATGGGGATGAGTGAAAGCAGTTATAAGACAATGCACATGAATTGAGTAGACACTTGCGAGCTATCTCTCTCTCTATGTTGCAGCGTCTTTAAAGGCTCCAGCCCTCCAAGCCTTTAAGAATTACACATCAAAACTGCTGGTGAGCAGGGGTGTACTCGGCAGCAGGTTAAGCTGGTGACGCGTCTGCACACAGGAAAAAAAAAGGGGCCGTGTTACAGGCATAACAAGCCGACCTGCTAAAAGACCTGGATGAGGGCTCAGAACAACTGCTGGCCTCTCATTGTGAGCGCTATATTCGCTCTCCAGTTCGTGAGACTGCTAGGCGGAGCAGACTTAGCCGAGTACATGCTTCTCATACAAGGAGACACAGAAACAGAGCATTGCCATCTAAAAGGGAAATAAATTAATAAATGCGTACTTCCATGCACCGATCCATCCTTCATTCAGGTAATCCCTGAGGTTTGCATTAAGGGCAAAGCATACCAATATCGGGTACTACCCTTCGACCTTGCACACTCACCCCGCGGGTTGAGACTGAATGCCAAGAAAAGTGTTCCTTCTCCAGCTCAGAGAATCATTTATCTAAGCGTGGTGTGGGACTCGACCACGATCCAGGCTCGTATGACACCTGCTCGAGTAGTCTCGATCCTCACTGCAGTCACAAGAGCGAAAGAAGGCCAGTCAATCATTGTCAAGCAGTTTCAGAAATTGCTGGGCCTTATGGAAGCTGCGTCCAATGTGATACCTATTGGCCTGCTGTACATGAGACCCCTACAGTGGTGGCACAGAAACAAAGGAGTATCCCTAAGGGGAAATACCCTTCGCATGATCAAAGTGTCACGCCAAGCTGCTTGTGCTTAGACATGTGGAGGAAACCTGCATTTCTAAATCAGGCCCAGTGTTGGGAGCTCTGACTGGCCGCCTAGTGCTAGCGACGGATGCATCCCTCACTGGTTGGGGAGCCTCAGCCTGAGGTCTGTGGGAAGATTGCCATCTTATTTGGTCAACGGTCTGGAGATGCTGGCTGTGTTCCAGGCACTCAATATTTCTCACAGACATAAGAGACAAACACGTGTTGGTGCACCAACAGCACATCAGTAGTCTTTTACATCAACCACCAAGGAGGGTGCGTTCGCACCCCTTGTGCAAGCTGGTGCACCAGATCCTTATGTGGGCCTGGGACAGATCGCTCTCAGTGAGAGGGATATCCATATTCCCATATTCTGCCAGAGTTGTGGCGGCTGAGATTGTGGCCTCTGAGGGGGCACAACTCTTAGCAGCAGGTCTCTTAACCGAGGTTGTTGAGACCATCCTCCGGTCCAGAGCTCCATCTGCAAGGAAACAGTATGCCTGTAAGTGGAAACTTTTCACTTCTTGGTGTAGAGAACACCAACAAGATCCAGTCAACTGACCAGTTGGTACAGTGCTGGAATTCTTGCAGAGCAGATTCACTACTGGAGTCACCCACTCCACCCTGAAGGTTTACGTGGCGGCTTTCCATGTGCTTTTTATGCTTCCTGGCCGGTGACGTCAATCACTGATGATGTCCCAATTGGCTGATTCAACACATGATTCAGAGCCGTGACGCTGAGGGCGTTCCCATAGTGTCTCGTCGATGCAACGTCTCGTCCCTTCAAGGAACTAGGGTTATATACATAACCTAGAGACGTTTTCTCCCAAAGAAATATTGTGATATAAACTCTGTTCAAACTATTTGGGGTTGGTAATATTTGTTTCATGTCTTTGAAAGTCTTTTATATTCACTGAGACTGCGTTTATTTGATCAGAAATAAAGTAAAATCACTAATATTGTGAAAGATTATTTTTGTTTTAAGTTATTAAAAAACTTAATTTATTCCTAACTAAAGTAAAGTTGTGATATTCAGGTTTTTAAATGACATTTTTATCAAAACCACAAATTTCTAGTCATAAACACATATAATTACCACCACAGCATTTACTACATTTAATAATATAAAGTGCTTCCAATAAAACTAACAGTCAAATATGTTTTGGAAAACTTTGTAGCCAGAGGTCTAAATTGCATCCTTGCTTGTTGCTTTGGCAAACAGATTCTGTTAATATAAAAGGATTTCAGCTTCTTGAAAAGATGCTGGCTGCATCAAAACAATTTTCTGAGCACTGCACATAATATAGAACTGACAATTAGAAGTATTATGTCCACCATCTGTTGCTAATTGTGTGGCTGCTAGCTTCATAAACCATGGCAATGTTTGAAAACCATCTTGTGCAAAATAAGTGAATATTCATCCTTCCCATCTGAGAGAGTTTATAATTGCATAGATTATGTATTTTGATGGTGGGATATAGATATAGGCAATGTCAAAACTAGGTTTTCTTAGTTACAACTAAGAAATAAAATGTTCTTTCGAGTTTAATTTTATTAAAAAAAAAATTTTTTTTTAAAGTAATTTTACTTTTAAAGTAGTTTTCCACTTGGATGGCTATACCAGCAGTTCAGTTTGAACTAACAGTGGGGGACAAATTGATCTACGGCTTGCAATTGTTGCAATGATATCTAAAAAAATGAATGATATGAGCAATGACATATTTTCAGAAACATATGTTTGAAAAGGAAGCTGTCAGCTATATCTTGTGTCCTCAGGTCCTCTGTGCCTTTTCTACAGGGAGCAACTTCAGTTCACCTGTCACAGCTAGTACCTGTTAGTCTTAAGCCAGACCACAGGATGTCAGTCAACAGTTCACAAGTGACAGAGACGAATACTGCACTGTCTCCCTCTGTTCTCAAAGCATACTGAAGAAAGCTGTCGGTATTATTTAGCAACCTTTTCATTTGCAAAAGACAAACCATCCATCAAAAGCTGAAAGACAGGTAAATGTCATTTTAAATAATCAAATGGCTGCAGGGTTTTCTGAGGTCCTATTACTGATACCTTTGTATATTTATGTTTTTGATATCTAGATATAAACTATAGAATCTAAAATAGACATTTTAAAGCGCTGTACACTGATTTGTTTACACACTTATTAGTATGAAAGTGGGAGATGTTAACACTTACAACTGGTAACATTTTTGTATTTCATAACATTCTCAAGTGCAGAATGAGTTTCTTTAGCAATGCAAATATATGGCAGATTGGAGCAGGTGTCATGGGTCGTGTAACATCTGACTTTCTCAGAGTTGGTAGGTTGCTATGCAGGTTGCTGCTGTAAGAATAAGACAAGAGAAGAGCACTAAATTGTAAAACATTTATAGAACCAGAAGTCATTAATAAACTTAACAACTTTTAAGCAAATGGAGTTTTAATGAAACCTCAAAAAATATTTCACAATTATTAAAATATCAATGATAACTCTCTTTGTCTCTCTCTTTCTCTAAGGGGCATCGGGTGCCCATTTTATCTACCTGGTCCCATGGCATTAATGTACCTTTGGTGCACTTTTTAGTGAGTAATAGTGAGTTGCATTAGTGCAATTTCCAAAAAAGAATTAGCACTAGAGGGTGTAAAACTATTATTTATTTAAAACTATTTATTTTCACACACATTTAGAGAGTGTCAATTAATAAAGTGTATTTTCACACAATTACTTGAAGAATATGATGTTATTATTTCAAAACAATATTAATATTCTGGGAGATTTGAAAACTGGTGCTTTTGAACATTAGTATCACACATATCTGTAACATCCACGCCAGACTCTACACCTGACTCCTCCCTTCACGTCACCCAACGATCCCAATCACCGGAATACTGAGCACTCCCACCTGGACTACACACCTGAGCACGATCACCAGCATAATCAGCCACCACTTATAACCACACACCACTAGTAGCTCAATGTCCAAGCTCGTACTTCGACAGTGGACGCTTACTCTTGTCATTGCTATTACACTTACCTCTTACTTACCTGTTCCCATACAGAAGGCTCCTTGATCCGGTGTGTTCGCTCTCCTGGCTCCGCGAGTGATCTCCTCCAACTCGTAGGAAAGTGGTGTGTGGTTGTGGACTTCAGCTCCTGCAAGCAAAGCAAAAGACTTTCAGTTATTTATTCTATTCCCAGTTTTGGATGAACTTTCGTTGACTTACTTTTGTGTTTAACATACCTGTTGAAATAAACTTTATCATTTACGTTTACCTCTTGTGAGTGTCCGCTTCGTTACATAAATAGCGATAAACCCTATTTGTTTCTGAAACATAGTCAAGAGCGTATTAAGGAAATGTAATTTAACAAAGAAAGCAATTCACTTTCCCAACATTGTGATGCAATGCAGAGAAAATAATTCATTCCTTAATTGCCTAAAAAGTTGCATATAGCAAAACACATCTCCTTGGAGGGAAATGCTGTTGCACATGTTAATAATACATCAGTGATTTTTACCTCAGCTACTGTACATAGATCAGAATTTCCTGGAATAGAGACCCAGGATAGCTTTCATCCTGTCTTACACATAAATGAATGAATGAATCAATCAATCATGTAAAGGATGATGTCTAGCTCTCAAATTGCAATTTTCCAGAACATAATTCAATTAAAGTTTTGTATGGGTGAAAGCAACAAATACAATTTGTTTCTGAAAAATAAGTCCAAGAATAGACCTCAGGATCATTAGCTAAAAAGGCCATACATTTTCGAAATGTTGAAACGAGAAAGCTTAAAAAAGCTTGTATCATTTAACTGCCAATAGTATAAAAATGAGCAAAATTGCGAACACAAACTCTAACTCCATGACTGTGGGTATCTGTAGCATGCCTATTGCTTTACTACACCACATGGATCTTTGTGACATCTCTCTCTCCTCTTCAGCATGTCATCATGTCAGTCTGCTTTCTCAGATAAAGACCGGTCTGTGCTTTTATATGGAAATAAATCGATTGGAATAAATTATTTAAATATGACTTTGATTAATATTAGTGTCTCCTGTTTATTCACACTCCCTGAGGTTTGATGGCATTGCTGTTGTCTTCTCTGCCCCCTAAGATCCCTGAGTTGTCCTATTAAAGTGTAAGTCAATGAAATGCATGGGCCACACACTGACCATCACCTGTCCAGGGCCGTGTCACACCACATGGATTTATGGGCCTTGATTCAGCAGCCATTACCAGAGAGATGCGGACACTCTTGGGAATCGACAACATAAATCTGGCCGTTATGCTTTTTTTTGCTGTTATTTAGATACCTACTTAATCCAAAGAGAACCTCCAACACTTGTTCCTCAGACATTTATCATCAAAGTCAGCCTTGGCACTGACACATCTCACATATCTCAGCCGTCTTCTTTTGTATATCTAACAGCTTTGGGCTGGTGTGGTTAGAGGTACATGTGTATGTAAAGAGGGAATGATTTAATAAATAAAATAAAAAATAATGAAGCAAAAATTAGATAAAATGTCAATATAATAGGTTTATGGATGATTTGGAGAGTAATTGCACTCTACTTACTACTTTTTTTTTGCAAATGGCAAAAACAATGTCTCCAAATAATCTGTCTATAATATCACAAGATCTTTTGACATTGGCCTTCAGGACAGAAGCTCTCTGGCCTCAATACACATATACTGCACGAGTGGCCCCTGGTGGATCCTTCTTAATGAGCAACATGAACAGGCAGCCAAGCTCCTGTGAACAGCTGAACACACCACTTTTGCAAGCACCTAACTAATTTACAATAATAAACAACCAAAACATAACTTTGTCATTTTTGCTTTAGCGTGTGGGCTAACCTACTTGCAACTTGGCACTGTATTTTTTGTACTGTATTGTTAGTATTTTTCATCATTTTTTGGGTAACAATGAATAGCATATGCATATTGTATGATATTACTGTATATATGTAACGATGCACGGAGGAAAACGTTTGAGTTCAAGTGCAAAACAAGTGATTTTTTAAAGCTCGTAGTCAGAATAACAATGGTCGATCGCCAGCAAATACAATGGGGAAGACATAAGCAGAGACACAGTTGATAAACAAGCAATGGGTCAAAAATACCGGTTAACAGAGTCCTTGGGGAGAAGCAGAGAGAGAATCCAAATCCAGGC
>JAUCMU010000151.1:6296566-6319704 GCA_032275025.1 Enteromius treurensis
AAAAACACAGATCTGACTAATGCAAACATTATCATTTAAAGAAACTTCTCAGAAGATCTGGGTAACAAAATGAATTGCAACATTGTAGACTGTGTAAACAAACTTTAAGGTGTATTGAACTAAAAGACTGAGCTGAAACATCAACCCTCCCAATTACCATTGACCCTGGCTTATTTTGGCCTTTGTTACAAAAATATAATCATAATAATGATACATGTTTTTGTAAACAAAACAAAGTTTTTCCGGATCCTTCAAACGATTTGTAAAAAAATCCTCAAAATTAAACTGGTTTCCTCTCTGTTTGTTTTCTCCCTCTGTCTGTTTTCTTTTCAGAAAATCACCGCCGGGGAACAAATGGACAACTCACACAAACAACAAGGAGATGGGTGAAAGAATATTCAGAGGTCAATCACACCAATAACACTTTACAAAATATATGACCTCCTCCCAGTTACCACTGGAACTAAATTATACAACACAAATTGTTATAGAATAGCCTTCACCCATCTCTATACACAAACATACACAAATTACACCTTACTACAATTACTACACTACATTGTTACCTGGCATAGTTCAACAACACATCCAGGTCCAAATTTCTCAGTTTAAGCTACCACACATTATTGACTTCATACATATAGGTCAAGGAAAGTGATTTTCACAAATTCACTTCAATTATGGCAATTATGTTGCAATCTTAAAATCTTGCAAATACAATAGTCTAATTAACTTGGTGTATGTCAGTATTATAATGTGTATAGAATTCGCATGGCTATAGTCACACTTCAATGTGGAAAATTTTAAATGCAGTGAAATTCAAATTCTACTTGAAACATCCAAATGAGACCTAGTTATCAAACAACTGGTCTCTCAAAACCAGACATTTATGTTCAGTGAATGCAGATCCGTTGGTCCGTCTGTTCAGGTAAGACAAGCTTGAACTATGGTGATTAGAGACAGTGGTTCGTGAGAGAATCAAAGATCGGTAAGCAAAAGGTAAGCAAAGTGTTGTTACCTCGATCACAGCCAACGTTGAACTGGTGAATGGGGCTTAAATGCATGGCTTGATTACAATCAGCTGGCGGTGATTAGAAGTCTAGCGATTGAGAGCGTGTGTAAGTGACTGCACTGGGATCAGTGCAGTCCTGTGATGTGACATCATCCCCCTCTTCACGAGCGACTCCCGGCGCTCTAACTCTCCGCTGACGGCGAGGTTTCCCTTGTCCTCTTGGGGCAGGACGATCTGGGTTATTGCGATGGCATTCTTGTAGAAGGCCCGGATCTAAGACATTGTCTCGGTCCACCCAGCATCTCTCCTCGGGACCGTATCCTTCCCAGTCAATCAAATATTGAATTCTGCCTCTTCTGCGTCTGGAGTCTAGAATTTGGTTGATCTGGTATATTGTCTCGTCTGGGTTGATTTCAGGAGGTGGATCCTGTTGCACGTCCTCTGGCTGAGGGAGAGCTGGTTCGACATAGGGTTTTAACAGGGAGACATGAAATGTGGGATGTATGTGATAATCCGTTGGGAGTTGCAGTTCGTAAGATACATCATTGATCTGTCGTGCAATGGGGAATGGACCAATAAATCAGGGATAGCTTTTTACATGGAAGACGTAGTTTTATATCTTTGGTGAACAGCCATACTTTATCACCCGGGTGGTATTGTGGTGTTTCGGCACGTCTGGCATCTGCTCCTGACTTGTGTCGATGGATAGCACTTTGGAGGTGGACGTGGGCTGAGTCCCACACTTGTTCACTGGTTCGAAACCAGTGGTCGACAGCAGGTACTGGAGATGGTTCTTCGTTCCAGGGAAACAGTGGGGGCTGGAAACCTAAAACACACTGGAACGGAGTTAGACCGGTGGAATTTTTGTCTCAATGAATTTTGTGCATATTCGGCCCATGGTAAGTATTGTGCCCATAATTCTTGATGATCGTGACAGTATGTGCGGAGATACCTGCTAATCTCTTGAATTTTTCGTTCTGTTTGACCGTTGGATTGTGGGTGATAACCTGATGATAGACTGATCGAGACGCCTAGGAGTCTGAAGAATTCTCGCCACACTCTCGAGGTAAAATCTATCCGAAACAATGTCTTCTGGTAAACGATAGTGACGAAAGACGTGGTGAAAGAGTGCTTGTGCTGTCTCAAAGGCTGATGGAATGCCCACTAATGGAATTAGTTTGCAACCTTTGGAGAACAGGTCTACTACTATGAGTATAGTTGTGAATCCTTCGGAGGCTGGTAGGTCCGTAGCAAAGTCTATGCCTATGTGGGTCCATGGACGTTCTGGTATGGGTAGAGGTAAAAGTTTACCTGATGGTAACTGGCGTGGCGTATTGACGATGGCACATACTGTACAACCTTTTACATAATCCTTGACATCATTCTGCATGTGGGGCCACCAGAAGCGCTGGCTTAGGAGTTGGAGGGTTCTCTTTATGCCTGGCTGGCCAGCTCCAGGTGAGGTGTGGATGGTGTCAATCACTTGTAACCGGGGCGCAGTGGGCACATAGATTCTCTGGTCGGGGCATTCCGGTGGAGGTGGCTCTTGCAGAGTTGCTTGCCGGATCTGATCTTCTAGATCCCAGGCTTTGGGAGCCACAATGAGAGATGATGGTAGTATGGGCACGGGTTTTTCGTTGTTGGGTTCTGAATATGATGTCACATCACAGGACTGCACTGATCCAAGTGCAGTCACTTACACACGCTCTCAATCGCCAGACTTCTAATCACCGCCAGCTGATTGTAAGTGACTGCACTGGGTTCAGTGCAGTCCTGTGGTGTGACAGCTACAACTATATTACATAAGTAGATTGGCCTATTTTATTTTTTCAAGTAACTAGTAAAGAAACATTACTTTTTAAATGCAAAGAAATTTCATATTTGATGAATCTTTAAATTTAAGACAAATATGCTTGCCTGAAAATGCTTGGCTTTAGTAGCAATGTTTTATTGGAGATAAATTTTAAGATGCAGCTAACCCTAACAAGAAGGTTTTAGAGTGCAAGCTGCAGAACGGTTAAAGGACAGCATGCAATATCGATATCAGTAAAATATGTAAAAACTCAGATAAAGTTGTCAGCCTCATTCAACAGCCAACTATGACCTTCACGACCTGTTCGTAACCCCGATTCTGTAGTTGATACACTTTGGCACTGCAAGAGATGCCATTCAAGCATGAGAAACGGCATTTAGCATTGCAGCGAGTTTAACACTTGGAGCCATGTCAGAGTGGGCGTTGTACACGCTTCAGCACTAATGGGCTACCCCAGAGTGCTAAGCCAATATGAACGGCATCCATATTCAGAGCCGCTGTTAATCACTGGCGTGGCTGTGGCCATATTTCAGCGCTGGCCCATTCTGCCCCAGGAATCTGATTCCGCTGAGCGTCTGCGAGCGGAGGAAGATTGATGGATGCAGGGGGGAAGCCTAACCGAGCAAACCCTGCCAATGCTGCCTCTCCTTCTCTCTCTCTTAGGTTCTTAACATAAGAGGTACGCTTCCGTCCATGGACGACTGCCAAACCATGCCTTTCCTCTGGCCATAAATGCAACGTCTTTACGGAAGGGAACTACCTGTGTGGGGGCAATAAAGCTCATTCCTTTCAAAGGTAATCAGACGCAGACAGAAAGAAATGCCTTCAATCCAATTGACTTGAACAACTGAAGCACACTGACTAATCCTTTTCACAGTTCATTTCTGTCTCCCTGGATACCCGGAGCAGCGCAATTACGAGAAATAGAGAAATTATTACAAATGGTTTCTTTTTGGATGGCACTGTGAAGACACGAATGCATGCTGGAAGGGGAATACATTCAAAGAGATTAACGCAGCTCGGTTTTCCCAAGCACAATAATTCTCTCTCTGTCTTCAGTGGGGTCACCATTGTACAGTCTAAATCATGCCTTATCAGGGCCAAACAGCCCCCCTGACTCCTGCGGTGTCGTCAGCGACCTGTTGTGTGAATCATACATTTCCAGGGATCTCTGCAGGCTTAGTGGGCAGGTTGAAAGGTAGGGGGTGTGGCAAAATGTCATTCTAGCTGGCAGAGAAAGCTGTTTATGACAAACGGGCGGGTAATTTAAAAAAAAAGATGGTTTAAAATAGTATCGCAGTTATTGTTCGATGCGAAGTTTGGTAAAATCTTAGTATTAATCAAAGCTAGCGAAGAAGCTAAATGTTGTATTTTCCCTCTCACATTAAAAAGTAAAATGTAAGCTCCTTTATATTACTCTGTAGTAATTACTGAAATAAAAATAAATATCTTTATCTCGCTAACTACACAGACTGGAGCGTGAGTATTACCTACATAGCAATTTTTAGGCCTGTAATTTTGCAATGTGTATGGAGCCATTTTGCAGTGTGTTATTATTATTTAACCCCACCCTTGGCCAAGGACCCTGACCATGACTGTTAAAAAAGTGTGTTCTACGTAATATGAATGTGTGTTGTATAAATGCTGTGTCAGACAGATATGTCCCAACATGTTTTTTTTAATTATTATTTCCAACTTCTTTGTAGAAATTCTTGTTACTCTCAGTTTCTTTGTCCACATAGGTCCCAGCAAGAACCTCTGTCCACTGATAAAAGAAACCTTTCGTGACACCCCTCATTTTTTCATGATCACAACTCTTGAGACCCATGCAGAGATTCATACCTGCTGAGTATAACATCTGCCATAAACCTGCTTTGTTCAGAACCTTTGTACCTCCTTCAGCAAGTAAGTGTTCACTTGAGCCCAAAGAGATCACATACACCATGAATAAATGGCATTTGTATATTACTAAACTGCAAGCCAGAAGGACCATAATTGATTTGTTTGTATAAATTTAATAAATAAAGTGCAATAAATGCATGCATAAACAAACAGACTCATATAGCCATATGTTCCATCTACGATGCACATCATTTTTCCTATAGCTCTGGTGTTTGATTAGCAACCCTGAACAAACAGAAGAACTTGCAGAGAGAAGAAGTGCTGAGAGTTTCTCTTATCTGAGTTTGTTGCTTGTTGGATTTAAATACATCAATGGTGAATGAAATTGAATGTTTCCTGATGCCTGTGCTCGGAGGAAATGGATTTCTTGCTTGCTGTCACTTTTTTCGAAAGTCTTTTAAAAGACAGCAGTTTTTTGTGACTGTTGTCTCCTTTCTTCCCAAAGCTTTTAATTTATATGCATGAAAAAGAAGGAAGCCCAAGAGACGAAATATCACAATGATAATTGTTTGTATTAATGTTTAATTATCAACCTAATTATTCTGGGGTTTATCACCCCCTTTCCCCCCAGCGATGCTTCAGTGCAATCAAGTTGACTAGATTATATCCGTGACGATAATGTGCAAATTTGGTTGAATTCACTTCTCACAGATTGCTATAATAATTTCAAGTCGGCTAATTAATTATCCGAGCTGTAGCATGATTCATTTAGCTGCCATTTTTATTTGGATTGTTCTATCAGGTGTGTCGAACTAAAATGGATGGGTACCTCATGTGAATAAATCATGGCGTACATAATTCAGGACAAACAAACAAAAAGAGCTTGTCATCAGGAAGATGAGATGTCTTTGAGAGCTACTGATCCAGTACTTTGGCAGCCTGCGATTATTGTAAATTATACCCCTGGAATCTTTGCTGCGCAGAATTAGAATTGGTTCGGTGTCTAATTTGGACTTTGCAATCAGAATTTTGATTAAGCTTGATATTGTGTCTGCAATTAGAACTTCAATGATTCAGAATAAACAAAGGTGCAGAAAAAGTAGTGCTACTACAAAGAAAATAAAAAGGGCTAATATTTGCAGAACTGCAATCAACAAAATTCCCTGAGTAGATCTGCTCTCGGGCCAAAATAATATTTTTCTTAACCACTGTCTGCTCCCATCAAGCAGACTTAGTGAGTAGAGGGAGCACCAGGGAAATAGGGAAATTGTTTTTAGATTACATTTGGGCGGAGTTGGTTCCACTCCTGCCTTTTCGCTCCCTCTGAGGTGAGACCGTGGTCACTTTTCATTAGCTCTGAACTTCCTCACGCAGAACAAGTGTTAGTGATGAAACGTGCCCTGACATTATGCCTGATCTGAAGTGTAAAATGTAGCTTTTCCACCCACTGAGAAGTCATTTATCAGGCTTGTCTGAAGTCTTAGTGAAAGTGGAACATGAGGGTAAAGTTTGATGGACTTCATTAAAGAAAAAAGAAAATAGAAAATCATGAGAGCACCCCGTCAAGAGTTATTAATTACTCATAGGGTGATTTGTCTTCAGACTCCCACAATCCATCTAAATTAGACTAATTTAGGAAAAACTGTCAAGTAAACAGGTTTAATTTGTCTAAATGACCTACTGTTTGTGTATGTACACATGTGTTATATCACTTTTTATATGTCCTCTTGTCAGCTGTTGAACAGTTAAGAAACATGAAAGAAGGTCATGCCGAATGATGGGAGGTTAACATTGATGAATTAAACTGCTTATACATACTATAAATGTAAAAAATGATGAGAGAAATCATTATTGTTACAGCCTGGCTATATTATTACAGTATAGCGCATTTCTATGATATCTAAATTGATTTGCTTTCAAAATATGGGTCAGATTTGAAAATTAGGTTGAATTTCCACATTGACCCTGGTTACGAATAGCAATAGAGCAGTTCAATATATGGTACGGGCAAATAATTTTGTGTCATTGACAATTCTGTTCACCCCATTAATTTGAATCCTTCTAGGACACTAGGATTGTCTAAAGTCGTTATAGCTATGTGTTGCTGTGTGGAGTGTAAGCTAGCAAATGGTAGACTATTAGGCTACTGTAGTTGAGCAGTTACCTTGCAAAAAATAAGCTAAAAACACACACAACATCTAGATTTGATTAGGTGTTGATTATGAGTACAAGTATTAAAACAGACCTCAGTGGTAATAATAAGAATTCAGATTACATAAATGATTTTGTAGTTTTTTTAATCAGTATATTTTTTCACCTGTGAAGTTGTTTTTGGGCTTGTTTCAGGGTGTGTAGTGAATTTTTTACTATGAGTTCTCCCTTGGTGCTTCATAAAAGATCTAGTTGACATTATTTGAAGAGATTTTATTTTATTTCTTTTTCAATATAAATTATACAGTCATACCTTAAAGGGGCATTTCAAAACCACTGTTGCTACTGTAACAGATGACTACGTAAGGACTGCAAAATTTGCCAAGCACATAACTTGCATATGTGTGGTAGTTTTAGTCCTTTTATTTAGCTATTGTCAAAGAGATGTTCAAAAGAAAGTTCACCTTTCTGACCCATGTAAGGTCAGGTCACTGAGGTTTCATCTAAAAGCAATTTCTAGTGAGGTCTGTGAAATGCAAAGCCAGCTTTCTCCAGCTTGCTCTGACGTTCTGGTTTCAGTGGAAGTCAAGGCCCTGCACTTTGTTCTCTTGGAGGACATGATATTGATCTGGTTTGGTGTCAAAGTAAACTCGACTGTAATGCTTCAAAAAAAGAGCGTGTGGTTTACTAAGTCAACACTTTCAGCAGTTCCGTTAGAACTTTTGGATTTATTTTGAAAAAGGGCCCATACGTCTTTAGAGTAAATCAATTGCACCCTGGGCAGGTTATTAAATGCCGAGAAGAAACGCTTCTGTGATTCCAGACATCATCATTATTTCTGCCAAAAAGAAACAAACATTTGTTCTGGGTTTCTAGGAGAGGCCGCCTATTTCTGCTTCGCAAGTATTCCTTCGGAAACCCAGCACACATTTGTTTTCTTCAGGTCAGCCTCAAAATCATTTTACATCACTGTCCTCTCTAGTCCCCATGTATTACATCTATAGCAATAGATTTAGAGCGGGTACTGAACTGTTGTATCAGACTAAATCCAGTGCTTTAAAGAAATAGTTCAACCTAAAATACCCTCTCGGTCATCATTTACTAAACCTTATGATGTCCTAAACCTGACTTTTACAAAAGGAGATTTTTTTTTGTGGGATTTGAATAAATCATTAGACGATAATTTCCATGCAAGCTTCATTAAGGATCAAAAAGCCCCATTAAAGTATCATAATAACAGTCAATACGATGCTTGTTATATTTTTAAGCATTCTGAAACCATTAGGATAGCTTTTTGTGAGAAACAGTTATTTAAGTCATTATATCTCTAAGGCATGACTATTGTGCTGTTCATAAGAGAAATGAATTGAAATTAGTGATTGATAAATGTGTGATTTCTATTCCTTTGTGTTTCAGTCTTTTCATTTTTAAAATTCCTTTGCTGTGTTTTTGCAGTACTCATTGCGTGAGAAAGAATGGGCAACACATTAAAATGTCTTTCTTCATGTTTCATGAAAATGATTTTACATGGTTTTGGACTGACATGAGGGTGAAAAATAATGTGTTTCCCTTTTGTCTGGATGAACTTCTCCTTCGCACAGTCACCAGTGTAGTTTGTAGATGAGAAAAATTGTGGGAAACTTGTGATTTTACGCCAAAATTTAATGTTTGATTGTGACATGTTTTTTTAAGATAACATTAAAATAAAACCCTCCAACCATACCAGATTGAGCGGCTTTTGCTTGTAAGTGACAAGTATACAGCAATCATACAAAACATTACCTTTTTTTTTTCTTGTGGTTAATTGGAACCTTAATTTCTCGTCTCTGATGTCCTCATTAAAACTCTCTGAACTGAATTCAAACATAACATAATCAACAATTCAGATGGAACGAAACACACCGCCGTGGCCTGCCACTGCTTGCCAAAGGGATTGGTTTCAAGATGGTGAAATATTAACGAGGGCTTGTGTTTGACACATTCACTCCCTGGCTGTCATGCTGCCCTACTGCCAAATGCTTGGTATACATGACTGTGTTCATCATGTTTGTTTGTGTGTGTCTGTGTGTGTGTGTGTGTGTGTGTGTGTGTCGGTGTATGTGCGTGTTATCTATAGTCTGGACAGACTCAGGGCCTCGCAGCAGGCAACACTGTGTTCCTGGTAAGCAGACTTGTGAATATAACACAAAGCTTTGAATCATGGAAGATAACAGGCCAGTTCATGAACACACACACACACATTCATGGCCTTGGCTCATTTCTCAGCACAGTGCAAAAGCAGCAGGATGAGGGAATGCATCAGGACACAGCTCCACACGACACACATGATCTACTGGCTTTCATTTACTCCCTAGGCAACAGAGCATGTTGTACAGTTAGCGCAAAACTAAGCGTCTACTCCAGGGGCCGTCTCTAGGCAGAGGCACCGCCGAAAATTCAGTGCAAGACTAAAAATATTATGAATGTGAAAGCAAATAGCGTGCAAGACTAGTGTTTTTCTGAAGTAATACTGTGCAACAGTGACACCACGTTTCAGAGCTAGGCAGTGACTCTTCTGTCGCCTTTTGAGCTCATTAGGTTCCCATTGAGCTCTAAATCATGGCGTGAATGTGAGGGGGCTCATGGTGAAATGCAGGTGACAAGCAGTGCTCCCACATCACTGTGATTGCTCAGTCAATGCGATATCAAGTTCGCAGCAGGTGCACAAATTGGCCTGAATGGGTCAATCTGGTTGTATAGAATTGCACTGACTAATTACAAAGTAAACAACTCACCCACTCGGACATCATGGCCTTTGGTCTTGTCCAGTTCAGAATTAACTTCTGAAGCACCTCGATGAGAAAATTAATGGCACTTGTGATAATCTTGAGCATCTGTTAATAATAATAATAATAGTAAAACTAAAAATTACTTGAAAATTATTTCCCAAACACAAGTGTGTTTTCAAAAGTATCAACCGTGTGATACTATTCAGTACAGACGTTTTTTAAGTGTTTTAAAAACTTCAGTATCAAAAGGTATCGCGATCAGTGCTTTTGACAACACTACAAGCTACATAAGACAAAAACATTTTAATGGTATTACTTGGTTTCAAATAGAAGATTCATTCACATTACATTATTACCATATTACCATACTTATGAGATTCTAACTTTCTTCAGTGAAAAACATTCACACCCTTGTAAAACAACTTGTAAAAATGAATTCTCAAAGGACTAATGATTGCTGCAACAAGTTTGTTTCTTCTTCAGGAGTGATTGAAAGAAAGTACTTGAATTTGACTTTTTCAAATTTAAGTCCTGGAAAACCCTTGAAAATAGCCATGTCTTTGAAAAGGTACTTAAAAAGTACTTGTTTAAAAAGCAGTATATTAATCTTAATTTTTGTGTTCCGTAAAAATATTCTTTATGCTGCCTCATGTTAAACTGCTTTAAATTTCTTTTTCTTTCACTTCAATTTACACTCCATACACCATAATGAGAAAGCAAAAAAAAAGAACTGTCACAAATTAAATAATAACAAAAGACTGAAATAATTACATTGCATAAGTATTCAAACCCTTAACTCAGTACTTAGTTGTAGCACCTTGACAGCCTGAAGTATGTTTGTGTAGGATGTGACAAGCTTTGCACATCAGCATTTGGCAATTATCTGCCACTCTTCTCCTCACCTCTTCACTTCTCAAGCTCTGTCAGGTTGGATGGGGACAGATGCACATTTTCAGGTACATATGATCATAGAACTCAATTAGAGTGACCCTCAGCTTATTGGTCACCACTCTAACCAAACCCCTTCTCCATCAGTTGCTGAGCTCTAGAGTCCTGCTTGTTCCAAACATATTCTATTTATGACAATGGAGGCTACATGCTTCTGTAAACCTTCAATGCAGCAGATTTTTATCCCCGAACTCTTCCTGAGATGTGTGCTTTGATGCAATTCTGTGTCTGAACTCGATTGGCAGTTTTGGGGTTTTTTTACCTCAGGGTTTGGTCTTTGCTCTGTCATGTATTTTGATAAGGACGTGTGCCTTTCAAATCATACCCATTCAACTGAATTTCACTCAAAGTGTGGTAACATTTACAAGCAAAATGAATGCTCCTGAGCTAAATTTTAACTGTGTGAGATAATAGGACGAAATGTATTTGATCAACAGGAACCAAAAATTTTTAAGAAAGTACTTTTTTAAAAATGAAAAGTGTTATAGCTTACTGAAACATTCTCAGACAAAAGCTAACAACAATGGAACCACTTGGGAGAAAATTATCAGGAGACTTATTTCTTAGCACAAAAGAGATTTTAAGTGTGAAAATACAGCAAAAGTAACCCAGAATTTAAAAATCAATGGACTTGTGACAAGGCCACTGAAATAATCAGGAAACTTTCATTTAGCGAATCAATCTATCTACTGTAGTTAAGATAAACACATACATATTTCCAAAGCCCATATTTACAGAATTTAGACCTCTATGAATTAATACTATTTTCTCTTGAGTCCAAGTCAATCATTTCGGATCTCACAGCATTTCAAATCTAATGGTGTTGCTAAAGGAAGGAATGCATTGAGAAGAGCCTGGCTCGCACAGTCAAGTTTAGTGGTAAAGCTTTTTTGTAGGGATGTATGAGTGGTAAAAATGTGAGGGAGATGTGCTTTATTGATGCTGTTATAAATTCACACATCGCTGTGTGAGGTAATCCAAAAAATTGAAACCCAAGATGCTACCCTCTCCTCTTTCCCTGCTGTGTTGGGAGTTTTTTTAACATGTCAATGAAGATACGTAAGGTGAAAAACCTTCGTTGGACAAGCACTTCACCTGTCTTAACACTCTTGAGAACCTGTGGGGAATTCTATGGAGAGGTGAGTTAGGCAACACTCCCATTTAAAGACCAGGGCATTTAAAGAGGTCATCCTCCAGGAGTGACAGGTGTGTGACAGATGTGACAAGTTGTCATGCACTCAGTGCCAAAATGAGTCAAAGCAGCATACTTAAAAATCACGGAGGACTAAGTTCTAGAATATATACACATAGAATATTTGAACATATTTTGCTAAGTTATCTAAACAAGCTTCACCTGTGCTGAATTGGTTGAAAATCTGATTTTTTAAATTTTAACATTAAAAACATAACTTTTGTCATTAATAAGCCCTCCATAAAAACACAATTTCAAATCAGCTGTATTCCAAACAGCTTGAATACAACGGAAAATAAATATATTAATGTTATCAAATAAATGCTGTAGTACTGCTTTCCCGTAACTATTATATACTAAAAACATGTGAACATCAAGTAGCAGCACTTGTAAATGAATTAACATTTCAGAAGTTCACCACATGCCCACTGATCTACTCCTATCAGCTATGATAAAGGGCAAAATCCTCAGATGTTTTCTAAACAGGGGCAGATCTGAGGCACCTCACTGCATAGCAAGTCCCTTTGCGTGACAGAAAGCATGTTGCACACACACATGCACAGTGAGACAGGTGAAGCTGAGCGTTCAAGGAATCAGCAGTAAATGCCAACATTAACCCAAAGCCCCCATATTAATTTGCCTGCTGAAAGAAAAGTGCAATTATTTGCGCAGGCACTTTTCTCAAGCAGTGCGGCCCAGTTCAACCTTTCAACGTCAACAAATCAACTGCATGCAATTCATTATGCTTATAAAAGGTTATGGCAGCCTGATAAATGGGAGCCTCTGACTCATGTATCAAGTCCCTGAGATAAAGCAAAATTATGTCATGAATTATTAACTGCAATTCAATAGGTTGAGCTTCTAATCTCACAGTCCGTCAGGGCGGCTTAGGGGAGAATTCTCAACAAGATGAGGGCGGCACTTGCAGAAAAGCACTGATAAGCAAATTCATGGCTGTGTTTTAGTGTAAGCATTTGACAACCCCAATAGCAGGAACCATCAAACAGGACATGCATGAAGCGAACCACTGCATTTGGGTATTTTTGGATGAGGAAAAACAGATGCATTACCGAAGGCTCTGGAGAAATGGATTTCCTATCAGTCTGACAAGAAAATCTGACACAGCTAGCAAAAATGCTTTGCTGCCACTGCAAACCTGTTCAGGGAAATTTGTGTATTTGTTCTCCCGGTGACACAGGGTAACACATGAGTCTGGTGATCGGTCAGATGTGTAAAAAATACACTCTCTTGCTCCTGAAAAACTGGTCACGCTGTTCACTGGCAAGCGCTCATATCCCCTGTCAGATCCAGAAAACACGGAGAGAGAGAGGAAAAACACTCTCCGGTGCTCTCTTTTGTCCCCTGCAGAGCTATTGCCATGTGATTGAAGTTGAACTGGAAAAAAAGAGAAATAGCTTCTAAAAATACAAAGTCCGAAAGCAGAGCTATAGGCGTATTTTGTTGTCCTCCAAATATTAGAAGTGCATTACAGATTCATTATTCATGAGGGTTGAGATGGATGGGGGGGCAGGGACATATGGTGCACGCTGCGTGTGGTGAAATATTAAAAAGCCGTGTCAGCGCTGAGGCCACAGTCCCACCAGGTGGGCAGATCTGCCGGACGAAGACAGCTCTCTCCTGACAAAGGGCCCCGGCGGACGCACGTCCCGCAGTTCTGCGCCCAGAGACAAAGGCAGAGGGGACAGGCAGGTAGAGACGCTGCCGAAACATCCCGTAGAGGTCAGACGTAGCGGTCAACGGTGTGACATCTTTGGAGATTGGAGGGGATGGAGAGAGAGAGTTAGGGGCCAAACAAATTAGAATAAAATGAACAGGTCAGAGGCTTGATTATTTGTGCGACCGGAGGTGCATCGTAATCATCCTGCAGTGTTAGTTCAGAGTTAGTGCATCCTAATACAACTGAATGGAAGGCAAAATATGGTCAGTTTGGGAGATGACAGAATGATTGGAGAGAGAGATCATCGTGAGGTTTGCTCTTCACTGTATACATTTTTCAGGGTTTTTTTCAAGTTGTTGACGTTGTAAATGAACATTGGAATATCTGCATTTAGTTCAATGTGTTATTTGCTATTTATTTGTAATTATGCACTCTCAGAAATAAAGGTACAAAAGCTGTCACTGGGGCAGTACCTTTTAAGAAAGATGCATGTTTGGACCTAAAGGGTTCATTTTGGTACCTAAAAGTACTTTTAGTTCTTAAAGTGTACATATTTGAACCTAAAAGGTACAAAAGTGTACCTTTTGAAAAGGTACCATCCCAGTGACAGCTCTTGTACCTTTTATTTCTGAGAGTGTGCATGCAATTGACTTGCAATGCATGAGTTAACATTGTAAACATCATCCTTTTCAGTATATTGACATTATCTTAAAAACAATAGTTTTCTGGCATGTAAATTATGTGAGAGACATTATAAATTAGAAAGGGTGTGTTTGGGGTGTGTTTGTAAGCCTTTGTTTATTAGAAATGAAAACGAGCAGGTTGGTAAATGACCATAATGAGTCAATAAAACCTTGCTCATTTATTGCTAATGGGAAATTTATGCAGATTCATGATGATGGATGCCTGTCCATCATATGCTCATTCGGATCATGCCCTAACTTGAATGGAGCACCTTTGGTTACACTGGGAGAGAAATCATGCAGGGGAATTAAATGTGAGCAGTTATAATGTCCAAGACACAAAGGTTTTTTTAAGCAGTGATGAGGACAGAAAATTCGTCTGCACTAACCTTTTTTATGTGCATGTAGTTAATGTTTTTTTTTTTTTTGTTTTTTTTTTTTTTTACAGTTTTGTTAAGCAGTTTTGTAGCAGATATGATAAATATCTTTGTGGCCATAACTGACAAACCAACATATATATATATATTTATTTATTTATTTATTTATTTATTTATTTATTCCTGCAGAAAAACAGGATTTTGCCATCAAAAATGTGTTATACTGTAGGAATTAAACAGGCATTTGACAAACCAAGTGCTGTTAAAAAGGTTTGGGAGTTTAGCGGTGAGTTCTGAAAGAAATTAATACTTTTATTCAGCAAGGACACACTGAACTGATCCAAAGTGATAGAAAAGAGTTTTTATAATGTACGGGAAGATTTCCATTTCAAATAAATTGTGTTCATTTGAACTTTCTGTTCATTAAATAATCCTGAAAGAAATCCTTAAAAAATAATAAAAATATAAAACAGACGACAAAAGAAATGTTACTTGATATATATATATATATATATATATATATATTTAAAATGTAAAAACATTTTTAAAAATTGTAGTAACATTTAAAAATATTTCTGTTTTTACTATATTATGGATTGAACAAATGCCACCTTGATAAACATAGACTTCTTTCAAAAATATTTAAAACATCTTACAGACCCCCAACTTTTGTCAGATCAACAGAATTGCATAAATGCACTTGAATAATGTGAGCTATTTCCATGTGTAATTATTAGTATATTCCAACAGCTTTGACTGGGTGGAGCGGTCATCATTCTGGGTAGACCACAATAGAACTGACCCTTATGTGGCCTAACCTCTACATTAAAGCTTTGAATGTTCGTCAACGAACTCGAGAGAAAAAGAGAGACACAGACAGACAGACAGACAGAGGCTCAGAAGGGGGCTAAGTATGTACCCACTCCCTCTGCCAAGTCTTGATCAGACCCTCATAAAAGCGCATAAAAGGCTCTTCCCGTGGCAAGCCAGCTTTCATGAATAGCGCTGATGACAGCCCCCAAATTTCCAGGCACAGCAGAGTACTGCATGGGAATCACAGGTGGCGCCTGGCTTCACTGCTCTGATTAACCTCTTCCATATTGCTTGTCTGCTGTCGGAAACTGGGTTTCAGGAGGGACAGCCAGAGCCAGGCAAGATGATAGATGAACCCATCTGAAGTGCAGGATCTAAAGAGACTGAGAATGACGAGGTTTAGAGCTCCATCATCACTAGCTTTGTCCTTTATGTTGTAAATGGTTAAAGCCCCAGCAAGTCCATAAGGTGCCCACGAGGGAGCAGTAAACAGGAGGAGACTGTAACTCAGAGGTCTGGGGACAGATAGAGAGAAATGTTCTCAACAGACAGTGCAAATGTGAAATTCCCATGATGCAAGAAGATAAAGACAGCTGAGACCCTGAAGATCTCTGAGTGAAATATAAATCTCTCTATTCAGTTTGAGTTTCTGTCTGGCCCTCCAGACTCTCTTATTATATGAATTTCAGAAGGCTCACATCATGGTCCTGATTCACAAAAAGTATGAAAACTATGGCAGGCTGTTGATAAAAATGTTTAAATGCACTCTTTAAAAAATGCATTTGCAAACTATGTTGATCTCCCCAAAGAAGCTCCCATTAAAGAATTCTTAAAAGAACAATGTTTTTGTCAATTTGAAGAATATTTTAATGATCTAAAGGACCTTTCTGTCATATAGAACCTTTAGTTCAGTGGAAAGGTTCCATGGATTTTAAAGGTTCTTCATGGAACCACAGATGCCAATAAAGAACCTTTATTTTTTTTTTTTAAATATGTGTGAATACTATCATAATTTTTTTTCACGCCAGTTTTGATAGCTCTAATAAATGTATACGAAAATTTAGTAACCTGCACTAAAAATGTCCAAACTGTCCAAGATAATCTCAGATTGTGGCCTTTCAGTTGAGCAAAGCAGCACGTCTTTGTCAGATTCTGTTGTCTTAATGAATATGTAATTTAGGGTTTGCTTCTATAAAAGTGCGAAATAAAAGGAGGCAACTTGTCAATGCAAGATTAAATTGCAGCCGCAAATCGATTCATCAACCCTGAAAGTCATTTCATAAATGGCATGTGCAAATTAATATGACCAAAAGGCAGGTATTAATCTGAATCACGTGGAGCATGGCTACTGTCAGGTGAAGAAAAGAGACTACAATCAGATAGCTGTAGAAGAAATGTGGAATTATTCCTCATGAACTTTCTGTGAGCAGTTGTATTATGTAAAACTTCTAAAACATTAAATCCTTACTGAACATGTTGTCGTCCTGAGTTCGTAAAACTAAAAGCTTGATTTAAATAAGGGTGTGTCGAAACTAATTGGGTTATATTGTATGCACAGTTAGACTTAATTATCCTCAGTACATTCAGAGAGCACACACACACAATTTAGATTTAGTTAGATTGCGCAAATTATAGTAACACTTATTTGGGATCTCAGTAAATCAGGGCGAATAAGGTTCTTTCAGTACACTGCATGTGTCCCTCATTTGGAAATATTTTTATCTTGCTGTGTATGGTTTTTGACTGATTACACTCTCAGGGAAATGCTCATTGTTTTTTTGCAGTTTTAATTTACATTGTAATTAGAACAGTGCAATTAATTAACCTCCACTAAGTACCACTTAATAATCCACATGGAGTGCTGTTAATTACTTCAGTGTGATAATCATAAACCGGTCACAGCCACAATGGCGATTCTTTTGTCCCAGATGGTGAAAAGCCGACTGTCCCAGATTTGGAGAAAAAGAGATTAAAAATATTCTGAAACAAATAAAAACTATTAAAAATCAGAGAAGTCACATTTGCTGTCTGAGCAACCAGATTTGAAGACATCATTGAAATGTACTGAAACTCTATAGGAAACTCTATCTAGTCGCTGTTTAGGTGAAAGGGTTGAGATATTAAGGAGATTTTGTTTGAGCCTTATGTTTGGTTTTGGCATGTGGACCAATTTAACACCTCCACACTTCAAATATACTTTGAAGTTATATCATATATGTGGTCATATCACTTAAATTCATGCAACCCTCATCACGAGCTCTGCATGCTGTTTCTGCATCTGTGGGCTGTAGTATTGAAAGACTGACCTGAACTTCCCTCTCAGGCCAGTAGCAAAAAAAAAGCTTCAAAATCATGCATTCACTAGCAGAAGTGGAAGCTTTGAAAACCTTCACTGTATGCTTTATTAATGCAAGAGCAGCAGAAAGAGTGAGAGAGAAAAAGCATGACTGACTGGCAGAATTTTGGCCGGGGACAGAAGAATGGGAGCTGCCCCATCATCAGCACTTCACAGAAAAGCACAGCCACATTAGCCAGCGTGGCAGAACCACTTCGTCATGCTGCAGAATAATGTGGCCGCCATTGCAGTCCCATGCATTCCAGCTGTAAGCCACAGGGGTGTGCGGCGCCAAGCATGTCATTAGAAATTATAGCGCAAACACATAGATGCAAATGCTTTAACTTATCGTAACACACACACACACACACACACACACTTCCTCACGCAAACTTAGAATTTTAATGATTTCTAAATGGAGTGGATAGTTCTCATACTCTCTGTGCAAAATAAACAATGCATGAACACATGTGTATTAGGTAACACTTGTTAACTATTAACTATGACTATTCCCTCAATGAATTCTTAATTTGCTGCTTATTAATAGTTAAGTTTAGGTATTGGGTAGGATTAGGGATGTAGAATAAGGTTATGTAGAATAAGTAAAATTGCTGTTGCCTTTATCAGGTCACAAGGGAATTATTGATACAGTTTGTTATTTTTTTAACACTGGCACTCGACTTTGCGTCCTACTACTGGTGCTTCCCAGTTTATGGCTTTACAGACGGATTATTCTTGTTGACCATGATGCATCCAGTCTTGCACTCTGAATATGGCGTTACGTAACATATACAGTCAAATGGCAGGAAGTGTGTGGACCGTGCTTGTGTGTTTTGGCTCAGTCTGTGCTAACAGTGTTGTGCCATGGCATGACCGTCTGGACTCGACACAGGGATTACAAGCGTCCGCTGTGAAGAGGGATGGGTCTCACAGGAAGTGACACATGCTGTTCGCACCCCGCCCACTCTGTGCTAGTGGCTGGAGACGATAAGGATACTATTGCTGTTGAAATGTTTACCACACATAGGTCTCCCCACATTTTGTCCAACAACAGAAGCATATGCCTGTCTCTTAAAGAGAGAGTTCGAATTTGTGTGCTTTTTGTGATATTCCAAACCTGTATGACTTTTTTCTGTGAAAAAAAAAAAATTGGATCCAGGGACATTTTAATCCAAAAATGTAGTCTTGACTACTGTAAACTTAATCTTACCCATCAGTAATCCTTAAAATCAGAGGAAATAAGGAATGAAACTGATGTACAAGCACCAAACACTGATTCTAACCCTAAACAAAACTTATGAAAGACTGCTTCATAAAAATATGATTATTAATTACGTCGCACTTGGTAAAATCAGGCTCTGCAGGAGTTGTTAACTTTTTACACGGCGAAGGGTGACCACTGTAATTTTATCACATAAAGGCTTTGTATGGCTACAGAAGACATGTAAAGCACGAGCCATATGAACTTTTGTGTTCTTTTCTGGTGCTTTTGTCCTTCATAGGTCAGAAACAACATGAGGGTGAGTGAATAATGAAAGAATTGTCTTTAAAAAAAACAAATATGCTTTAATACATGCTGATTCTCTTTTGTTTGTCTCCATGAACATGTTTGTGAGGGTAGCTGGCATCCTGTGCGGATGTCAAAAAACGGTCTCGGAGCCCAGGAATACTTATTTGAATTCTGACACTTGGGGATAAAACAGGTCAAGGCACATTTGTTTCAAGGACATATTGTAGGACAATTCCCATTTTTTTTGTGCATGTTCCTATTAACTTTTGTCCACTGTATTTTACCAAAGTTTTGCTGTTAACACCAGTGGACGGAGTTTGAATTTAAGTCAGTTATTTCTAACATTGCTGGGCTCAGCGGATGTATTCATGATTGGTTTTTAATGTGGGTCATGTTGTTTGATGATTGAGTTCTTTGCAACATAGTAAGACTCGGTGCGTTTGAGTCAATGGCTAGTTCCAACAGCAGCTGCAGACTGTGAGAAACTTGCTGTGTTGTTGAAGGTGCGAACCTGAGCCGTCTCTGAAGATAAGGCTTTTCCTCCATCTGCAGTGTCTGATATGCAGCTCCACTGTAACAGGCTTTGCGTTCAGAGAGTTTCCAAGCCGCTTTGGTGCCACAGCTGTCAGGGGACATCAGCCGAGGTTTCCTAAATTGATCAGGCGCTGAGAGATTACTGGTCAACAACAACCATTTCTCCCCAGTCTCTCAAATCTCTGCCCACACACACATACTAAAGCCTGGCCTCTAATGGAGGATAAATAGACCGGACTTTCTCTCAACATGAACCTTCCTATCTAGTTGTGATACAAATGATCATTATCAATCTGTCATTTTTTGTTTGTTTTTGTTTGTTGCATAGGTTTGTGCAATTCCATGTTTATGTGCGTTAGATATAAATTCTAATTTACATATCCATTTATATGTACCTTGCTTAACAACTCCCAAAAGATTTGCTCAACATTAATTTTTCAAAAATCCTCCTTTGTCTGATGCTAATCTGCAGTGATTGGTCCGATTGGTCCTATTTTCATTTTATCATGCCTTTAAAGCAGCGTCTGTGAGTGCAGTGCTGCTTTATGTACAGCGTTACCAGGGAAGCGACAATTTTTAAGAATCAGAGCTGCGACACACTAGGATCTTGCTGCCATGTGGTCACATGGTTCATGGAGCTCTCAATAGTTCCAAACAACTCTGCCCTGTCAATATATGTAGGATAGACAGCAGTTAGACAGCAGTAAGCATGGCCTCACTGTACCTCATTCAGCTTCCTAGAAGGAGAGAAAGATTGCAGAAAGACAAAAAACTTAAAAATATGATAACTAGCATTTGATTATGATCGCTATTGAGGTGTTTCTCAGGCTATCTAACTCCAAATATAGCATAACTACCTATTATCTAAAATTAAACATTAACTATAATGCTTTTCATAAAATACAACCACCGGCCTGATTTCCGAGTGGTAAAAAGAATGCATTAAAATGCCAAAAACGTCTGTAATTTCCTAAATTTTCCGGTGAATATTCTTGAAAAGTACTGAAATTAATGGACTTCAATGCTATTGAGAGCTCCATGACACACTTTTCTTTAGCATTCCTCAGTTCTTATGGAAGCCTATGGGAGTGTTGCAACCCAGTGGCTCTTCTAGTTGCAAAGACTGAATTTGCATTTTCATTCAGACCAAGGTGAAAAGACCAACAAGTTGACGGGCAATATACTGATGTTTCGTGTTCACGTCAACATGAAACTGCTTGGGATTCGTTTTAATAATTTAGAGTCAACTCTTCTGAAAGACAACTTTATACATGGTGCACTTTTCGATGTATAACTTTGCAGGATGTTTTCATTCACTGCATGATCACTGCATGTGTAACGCCGTAGGCGTGTTTTTGTGTTTAGTCCTGCCATGTTCTGTGTTTAAGTTTCTAGTCCATGTGTTCTGTATGTTTATTTCAACCTCTTCCAGCCACTCCCCCCGATGCAGCGAGGAGAATTGAGGCAATATTTGAACTTGCATTCAAAATGGCGGCTGAAGAAGCATGCTCCAGACGCCGATCCAGACTCGGGGATGCCAGCGCCGCCGAAATCCCTTGCGGTTCCCAACCCGGCATTCGGGTTGCCAAAGCCGTCAAAAAGACTTGTGGTCTCTAAACCACAAAAAAGGGGTCACAGCCCCGTTTTACGGTCTAGTGAACCATGTTTAGCCCAGTTGGTCCCAGAGTTACAGCCTAAGGAGCTGTTTAAAGCTCAGTTGGTACCGGTTTTACGGCCAGGAGTGCTGTATGAGGTTCAGTCGGTTCAGGTCTTACAGCTTGAGGAGCTGTCACCTGTCCTAGCGATCCCTGAAACGCTAGTGATGGTGATGGGTACTCAGATGCGTGGGTCAACGATTTGGGGTCCGTATGGCCGGATCTGCCAGACCCTGTCTATTATCCGGAACCATTGTGGCCGGATCCGCCAGAATCGGTCTGTGATCCGGAACGAATTGTGGCCAGATCCGCCAGACCCGGTCTGTGATCTATATCCACTTTGGCCGGATCCGTCCGAGCCGGTTGGTGAGCCAGGTTTGGTATCGCCAGAAGTGCCAGAGCCGGCTGATGTGTACAGACCACCCGAACTCCATGGAGACTGTGAAGTCCCTGGGCCAGAACCTCCGGAGCCTGCGGCTGGCTCGGATACGCCATTGGGTCCACTTATGGCTGCACAATCTCTGGAGATGTCAGTGTCGGCTGTAGAATCTCCAGAGCCCCCATTCGTGGCTGCTCAACCCGTGGAAGTATCTGGGTCACGGTCTGGAGGGTTCAGGAGGACGCCTCCATCACCTGTTCAACCTGGAAGGGCGCTATCATGGTCTGTTCAGTCTCGAAGGGTGATACCACAGTCTGTTTGGTCTCGGAGGGCGTTTTCATTGTCTGGTCAGCCCGGAGGGTACTACAGTCGTCTGCTCTGCCCTGGAGGGCACTTGAACTGTCTGGTCAGCCCTGGAGGGCATTGTTATGGACTGTTAAGCCCAGGAGGGCATTATGGTTGCCTGTTCGGCCCAGGAGGGCATTGTCATGGACTGTTCGGCACAGGAGGACATTGTCATGGACTGTTCGGACCAGGAGATCTTGGTCCTTGTCTGCCCCATCCTGGAGGACATCGCCTCCGTTGTTTCTGCCTTCTGCTCCACCCAAGTGGACTTCTCCGCCTGCTCCACCTTGGAAGGCATATGAACTGTCTGGTCGGCTCAGGATAGCATCTTTGTGGCCTGGTAAACCCAGGTGGGCTTCTCCACCATCTGCGCTGCGTTTCCTTCTGCTGCTCCGCCCTGGAGGTCATCTCCACCACCCCCCTTAGGGACTGGTGTAGCTGTCTGCATGTCTGGAATCCGTGCCTAGGGGGAGGGGCTATGTAATGCCGTAGGCGTGTTTCTGTGTTTAGTCCTGCCATGTTCTGTGTTTAAGTTTCTAGTCCATGTGTTCTCTATGTTTATTTACTTGTCAGTTTCCTTATGTCTCTCATTTGTAACTCCGCCCTCGTCATTAGTGTTCACTCCCTGCCAGCCATGTATGTCCAGGTGTTCCCCATTATCCTTTGATTGTGTCTTGTATTTAGACCGTATCTTTTGGAATGTTCAGTGTCTTTTGTTAATGTTATGTTGTTTAAGCTTTGTGGATGTCCATTTGTTTAGCCCTCAGTTTTGTTTAATAAATGTTCAGTTTGTGCATCTCCATCTCCGAGTTTCCCTGCCTTCACTGGAGAGCGTTCATCGCCAGCTTACCTTTGTGACAGCATGAAAGGAGATTTAAAAAAATCTATAATAGGGGCGTTTTAACTTTTACTTACAAGAATTTTATGCTACAGGAATATAGCATAATATATTAAAGACATTTAGCCTACATATATATATAAAATATTACAAATAAATGCAGTTTTTTCCCATGTATTATTCTATGTATCAGTGTTCTAAAAAATGTTTTTTTATATATTGTCATATATATATATATATATATATATATATATACTTATTGACC
>JAUCMU010000151.1:6356473-6388408 GCA_032275025.1 Enteromius treurensis
GAGACACCGCTCAGCAGTATTTTGAAAGTGATTGCAGTACCAGTTTTGGCCATTTCTTACATACGGCTCCTTTAAGTATCTGGACACTTATTGGGGCCACAATATTTTTTACTGACCTTCAATATATTTTAGATTTGTTCCCCTGTTTTCTTTTTTTTTTTTTTTTTTTTTTTTTTTTTGCAGTGCACTTTTTGTTTTGTTTGTATTTGTTGCTTAACAATCACTTTAACAAGGAAGAAGCTTAAACATTCCTCTGTTAAGCAACTGCCAAAGCATAACTGTGTCCTGACATGTTTTTTTTTTTTTTTACTGTGGATGGCGTGGCTTTATAATAGTGTTCTCTGTGCTGGGTGACCCGCTGACTGTTTGAGGAGCTGGAAGAGTCTAGATTAGAGAAAAATGTCTGAATTATGAGATGAAAAACACTGTGTATGCAACAACACTCATGCTGAGCTGTAACAGCATGGCTATACAACTGTGTTTCCACTGAACCACTGTACCACCAACACCCCCTTTGTGTTGTTTGGCAATAGTTAAGTGCTTAATTCTAGTAAAGCCTGGGTGTTGTATGACTATGTTGACCACGAGAAACACTGGGAAATTCCCAGCACAGTAGCGCAGACAGATGAACAGCTGGGGCGTCTTGAGACTAAGATGAACCAAGGCCACAGGGAGGGAATATCTTTTTGGTTATATGTGTGTGTGGGTGGGTGTGTTTTAGGATCACTTAGGTACTAGGAAAACCTTCAACTACAATGTATTGTTAGGAGAGCATTTATTTTGTATCCTAGGGTACATATTATAGAACTAAAGAGTGATGTAATTTTGTAATGTAATGTTGTAATGAACAAATCGCTGACTTTTCTAGGGAATCAATGAATAACCTTTTTTTTTTTACCATAAAGCTTTTAGTAGTCTCAGCTTCATAACATGTTTGATACCACACATATTCCACATATTTCCCTTAAAATGAGCATAATAAATGGCAAAAAAAGATTCATCTGGGCCTACTTCTTTTAATGTTGTCACTAGAAGTTTATTGTGCTTGTTAGTAGTATGAAAGGTATAGGGTTTAATTCTAACATGCCATGAATAGATTCAGCTGTCACTCCTCTTGACCTTGGATTGAAGTATTCAAGAAAATGCAGTTGACTACAACTTAATTAAACAAAACAAAACGGTTTATTAAAATATTTAGAGCAAAAAAAAAGAGAGAGAGAGAAACAAGAAAAACTTGAGAATCACAATAATTTCTGTAAGTTTAATAGGTAAAAAAAATACTGTTTATTTGGGTCATTTGTGGTCTCTTTGAGGGATTGGCCTGAGATAAAGTCCTGGGGCCTGTTCCATAAAACACGTTTACCAAATAAGCCAGGTTTCTTTCAGTTAGTCTGACTTACTTTCATTTGATTTGGTTTAAAATAAGTCAGACTAATTAAAACAAGCCTGGCTTACTTGGTAACCTTGTTTTATGGAACAGGCCCCTGGTGTAGTCCACTGCAAAGGAAATGATGACAGTCTGATGATTCTAATTTACTGACCTAACTTTTATTTCCGTTCCTCCCTCCATATCCTCTTTTCCTGTTCTCCTCTTCCCTGTGGTTTTCCAGATGACAGGAAGAATACGAATGGACAGCAAATGGAGTTTAAGTCAAATCAATGGTTTGGGGCCACTGTGCGATCCTCTGGGGATAATATTCTGGTGAGTCTGTCTGCAGAAGGTGTTAAAGTCGCTCTGAAAAAGATTGGACAGAGCTCAGAAAGTGATGCAGCAGATCACAGTTTTGTTTGATGAATCGGGAATCCCAGATTATTAGGCAGTATGTCAAATTGGAATTATGTAGGTTTTATCGCAGTATTGGACTTTGTCTTTCAGCGTTTATGTGGCACTAAAAATAAGATTTAAAATAAGTAGCTAATTTACTGAAAGAATAGGTTTACTTGTATGTAATCGCACATCTGTTGTTTATTTATTGATTTTTTTTATTTTTTCAGGCATGTGCCCCTCTCTACCAGTGGAGCACATATGGATTATCAGAGAGGGAGCCTGTTGGGACATGTTACCTGAAGAAAGGCAATAACATTGTGGAATATTCACCCTGCCGCTCTAGTATGTACATGATCTCAGCTCTTTACCTCAGGCTGCTCATGGCCTTTTTGGGTCATATCTATTGGCCTCCCTCAGAAATGTTTTAACTAAGATTAAAGGAACATCATAGTTGTGTATCACCTCCTTATACACTTTTTAAGACATGTCTGAGTTAGCAAGTTCTCTCCAGACAATGTGCCATTCATCATGTGGTTAATATAGTTCCTCTGTTTGAAGTTTGCCTTCCTTTTTCTCACCTTTTATTCATTTTAAGACTTCCTTAAAATGTTTACTGGTTCTTGTGAATATGTAAATGACTTTGAAAAACTAATATTATTATTAATATTATTATTAATTTTTTTTTACATCAGACTCAAACTCTCCCGAGGGACAAGGATTTTGTCAAGCAGGTTTCAGTGCTGATTTTGTGAAGGTATTAAATGAACAGATCTGCTGTTTTTATCTATATTTCTTACATTTTATATAAATTTTAACCTCAAAAATTTTAGGATACTTGATATTGAAGAATTGTTTTAATTATTTAGATACTTAAGTACAATGTCATACAGTGCAACCGTGGTTTATATACCAAAAAAAAAAAAAAACTGTCAGGGATATTTACAAGTTCATGGATCACAATGCAGCTCACTAAAACTAATTAATTGTGAGTTCTTTACCAGTCCTTTCCACCATATATTCCACCAATATAATAATTTTAATAATTCAAAATATAAATACATTATATTAATAATATATTAAAATATATTATATTTTAGATGTATTTTAAAAAAAAAAATGAAAATGTAATCATATTTTTGATTTTAATAATCAAAAATAATAACATTTAATATGATCACATTTTTCTATTTTCATTTGTACAGGTCAGAATAAGTATGTTGATTACTTTATACGTAAAAAAAATCTGTTATGCCGAATGAGAGTGGAACATCATTTTTACCTATTTGAAACAAATGTTAACATTTGCATTTAATATGCTTTTTGTGTATATAAAATCACTTTCATTTATTGAATGGTGTGGACATTTAAATGGGACATTTCGTCTTTGATCCATATATAGCTGCTTTTACATTGCTGTGTATGTTATTGCCTATTCTTGCTCAGACTTGTATTAACATGTTTTTCTGTCTCCTTCAGAAGAATCGGGTTGTTATTGGAGGACCAGGAAGCTTTTATTGGCAAGGTAAACTGATTTATTTTATTATCCCTCTGTGAATTTGACATAGTGGAGAAAGGGAAACAACAATGTGCTCTGTCAGGATTTTTTGTATCTCTGAGAATGTCTGCTGTGTCTTCAGATAAAGCATTTACACAAAACAGGCCAGTGAATGTTTGCACAACAATGGCGATGCATGTTTAAATTTACGAATGTGTCTTTGGTCCCCGCCTGTCAGAGAAATGCTGCTCAGAGGAGACAGAGCTATGTTTTTGAGTCAATAAATAATGCAGAATGATATGCTGTCTCTTGTGAAGATGCGCCTCCTGTTTCCAAGTTGTTGTGTTGTTGCTCTGTGCGATGGTGAGATGCCTGTTTACCGAATCTCAGCTCTGTTATGACCTCATAGGGTGGGGTCATGCTAGGAACCGTGCCCAGAAAAGGCATTTAATCTCTAACACATCTTTCATGAATTTCATGACCTGCAGTGATGATTTTAAAGGTCCGGTTTAAGAGCCTTTGATGAAAACAATTTAGTTTTTTTTTTGCTGAGTCTCTCTGGTATGATAATTATGCACCCTGCTGAGAGTAAAATACTTTCATAAAACTGAATGCGATTGTGTGATTGATAGCAAGCTCGGTTAGACTTGAACGTCTTATTTTCACTTATTTACGCAATGTGATAGAATTCCTGTGTTATCAACATTATGTCTCATTAACTAAATTATTAATTTGCTACAAAAAGGCAAAACACGTGGGGCACGTTTGGGAATTGTACTGATTACTCAGTAATTTAAAGTAATCTCAAATTATTTCGAAAAAGTAAAAAATTCAATTAATATATTTAAATGAGCAGACTGAAGGAAGATTTTTCTGTTTGTTTTACTCTGGAGCGCCCCTTTGCTGGTGGTGTGAGAATTATACAACATGCTAAGAGTAAAATGCTTTCAGAAATGGATGACATAAAGCTAACCTTGGATAGTCTTTATTTTTGTTGATTACGTTTGTTAATGAATTCCTATATTATCAGCCTCATATAAGCTTCATAAGTTATTTTTCTACAAAAAGGTGACAAATGTTTGGGAACTTTACAGCTTAAGATTTTTTTCCCAGATTGTCTAAAACTGCTTGTTCATTTAAATGAACAAACTGACGAAATGTAACCACTGAGATAAATTTGACTTTAAGAGTCATTTGAAGGGAGGGTGTTTGAGTATTGCATCAGATTGCTCTGTCGTAAGGCTATGTGAGCAATTGCTACATTGTTTTAAAACACCTGAGCTCCTGTTACACTAATGAAATATGAAGTTAGTAGTGTCACAACATTTAATTATTTATTCCATAAAGGCCCGTTCACACCAAGCACGATAACTAAAAAGATATAGGTTAACAATAACTATATTTGTGTCCACACCAGTGAACAATATCGTCTGTTTATTATAAGCTCAAAAGGGTCTGCTGCTTTAAATTCGTTCAGTGCTTTGCTACAATCTGTATTTTTAAAAGTGACTTGACTTGACTTGGAAAAAATCATTCTGAAAGTGATTCCAAGGATATCGTTTCTCTGTGCCTTTATTGTTATAGTTTTGGTGTGGACTTCTATTCTTTTAAGGAGTAGTTCACCCAAAAATTAAAATTCTGTCATCATTTACTCACCCTTGAGTAGTTCCAAATCTGTATGAATTTCTTTGTTCCGCCGAAAAAACACAAAGGAAGATATTTTGAAGAAAGTTTGTAACCTGGCTGTTTTGGGTCAACATGGACTTCCATAGTATTTTCTTCTACTATGGAAGTCAATCAGCCTGGGATGGAACTACTTGAGTGACAGCATTTTCATTTTTGGACATTTTTTAACTATTCTTAACATTGGGAACGATTTTTAGAACTATCTTTATTGTTATCGTGCTTAGTGTGAACGGGGCTTAACACTGATATTGAGAGAGTCTAGATCAGTCTAGTTAAGAACAACAAAGTGCATGTGCAGCCATATTTGTAGTAGCATCACATGACAGGAGGATGTGACTCTTCAGAACACTTTTTGTTGAGCATGTTTTACTTGTAACGTGTACATGGCTACATATAAGACACCTACATCTTTCTGGTCTGCTGAAGAAATCTCTATTACCTGCACACTTGATTTCATATTTCATCTTTTACATTTGTGATTTCCTAACTTTTTTTTTTTCTTTCTAGGTCAGCTGATCTCAGATGACATCACTGAGGTCATCAACAGATACAATAAGGATTATTTTACTCCTTACGGTAACCAGTTATCAACCAAGTCAGCCGGAGCTCAGTATGATGACAGTTATTTGGGTAAGCCTGTTTGCGTCTTTTGTTTTGATGTCTCTAAAAGTTGTAATTTTGTTTTGCGTGGGGTCCACTGGTAACTGGAAATCAGGAGCAGAGATTGCTGTAATATTGGGTTATTTGTGTAATGAATGTTGACGTGATCAGAATAAACGAATAAAAAAAAAATCGCCAATGCAGGGCAGATATTAATGTCATCATTTGATTCGCTGTTAGGTTACTCTGTGGCCGTTGGTGATTTTAACGATGATGGTGATGATGGTAAGATATTGAATCATTTTGATATGGTTGATATTTTGGAAGTGCTAAATAGATTGGATCCGTTAGATATTGTGCATTATAGGAATTGATTGATTTACCTCTACATTAAAATCAAGAAACCACTCTGTTAAATAAAAGCATTGCAACTCGTTTCTAATTTATCCTGCCTCTCTAGATTATGTCACTGGAGTTCCTAGAGGGGAGAAGGCTCTCGGTTATGTGAGTTTTATACTATTTATGGTCAGGAATCTGATGAGAACCCGTAAAAGTGATGCAACTCTGCTTGAAACAGCTTGCATGAATCTCTGTCTGGTTTTGTGTTGTTAGGTCAACATTTTTAATGGGAAGAACATGGAGTCTATGTATAATTTCACAGGCACACAGGTGAGCATTAAAAAGGTGTTTGTTAGACATTGTGATAAATGACATGCTAATGTAGCGTATATAAGCAGTCTTGCCTGCAGGCCACCTGACATGCCCATGCTTTGTGGTCATGGCACAGTTATGTTTAACATTTGTTTATGAGCGGCAAGTTCATGTCCTAAATCCACTCCCACATCTGGAAACTATTGACAGCAGTGTCGCCAACACACAAGAGAAGGAAGGGAAAAGAGATGTTTTTGAGCTGATTGTGATTGCTGCAGTCATGATTCATCAACATTTAATCAAGCCTAAGTCAACATGAGCTTTACAGAGATTTCAAGAAGCGAGTGAATCTATGTGGATATTCTGTAGGGTCCACCATCAATGCCAGAGATGATAATGAACATTATGTCAGTTAATTTGAATGTTATGTCCAATAATTTTTTACGTGTACCAGTATTTAAAATGTTGTACTGTTTTTGTTTGTCTTAAAAGCAGTGTTTAGTGTAAAGCTCCAGTCTAGTCATGTCTCTTTTTTTTCTTTTTCTCTGTCCACCAGATGGCTGCTTACTTTGGTCATTCTGTAGCAGCTGTTGACATCAATAATGACAGGTAATTAATGCTTTACTCTCACATGCTGTTGGATGTTTTTTTTTTTCGTCTCAATGTAGAATCTTTTAAAGAATGTTAATTCATGCACTAATGGATTATAATGTTTTTTTTATATGAAGATAGTTTGGTTTAATGGTTTTATTAGATAGCTTTATAATGTTGAATGGCTATTCAATGATTAAATAGCTACTAGGGGGAAAAAAAATATTTCAGAGACATCAGAGTAATGCTGTCTTTCAGTCACAAAAAAGATGCTATTATTCAAATATTAAAAAATGTACTGTGAGTTGTTTGTACATTTAATTTAATGATTGAATGTGAAACAATTATTGCAATACAAAAGTATATTAAAAAAAATAGAAAAAAGAAATGTGTATATAATATATATATTGGATCAGTGTGGTACCCCTGTCAGATGTTGGTTGGAGTTGGTAGAACAACCACGGCTTCACCAACAGCCCCTTTTGTTTAATTCAGTCTTTTCATGTGAAAAATGACACACAAATACATTAATAAGAGTACAATTTGGATTGTGAATATCTGTTGGCGTTCGTCTGTGCGGGAAATGGCCTTAAGTGGCTCAAGTTGAAACATAAGAGTCATGTTCACACTGACAGGGAAAAAAATGTATGATGCTATATTCACAACCCAAGTTTGAGTCTTATTAATGTATTTGTGTGTCATTATTCACATGAAAAGACGGTGAGCTGAACATTGTGCAACAGTGAAGATAAAGTTCCCTACGTTTCCTGACAAGTTGCTCTCTGCCTAAACATGTTGACCGTTTTTCTTCAGGATGGCCCTTTTTTTATGATGAGGTCGTTTTCATCAGCTAATCATGAGCTGTTTCCTGCCAGTTGATAAGCATAACTGTGCAAAATCCCAAACACAACATGCGCTGATTTTTTTCAGTTTGAATAAACCTTTTATTTTCCCCCTTCAGGAAGATGGATTTGTTGGTGGGGGCTCCTCTGTTCATGGACCGTGGCTCAGATGGTAAGCTGAGGGAGGTGGGTCAGGTCTATGTCTACCTAGGCAAAGGTGGCTTCACTTTCAACAATGTGATCAAACTCACTGGTTCTGAGATCTACGCGCGATATGGAAGCTCCATCTGTAGCCTGGGAGACCTCAACATGGATGGATATAATGGTACTATTTTGTCTTTCTTCAACATATTTCCTGTATTTCCGTGCTGTTCTTTCAGGACCCAACCTAGCTTGCAACACCAACATATCAAACATACAGTACACATATAGTCATTTGTGGTCATGGTCTGATGCTGTGCTTCACTGTGCAACAGTTATCATGACTCATGAGCTTGTTGTGCAAGGACTGTACAAGCAAATAAAAACACAGTGCTGCCCACAGCAGTTACTCAATAACCACGACTTAAAATGGTACCCTTTTTTTTCTCAGATGTAGCCATTGCTGCCCCATATGGGGGGCAGTTCCACCGTGGCCTGGTGTACATTCATAACGGGCGTCCCACAGGGCCCAATCCAGTGGCCTCTCAAGTTCTGGAAGGAACATGGGCGTCTGCTTCCATGCCTTCTAGCTTTGGCTACGCCATGAATGGAGGCACAGATGTCGATCAGAACGGATACCCTGGTTAGATTTCAACAATCAGTCTTGTTTTACACATTCTCAAGTTTTGCAATTAACCGATTACAGTCACTTAACTTTAAAGCTACTTCCTCTCTCTTCCTCTTCTTCTGACACTCTCCTCTTACAGACCTGATTGTTGGTGTGTTTGGCGCTGACAAAGCTGTTCTGTACAGGTACAGAATGCTTATACTTCACTTTGAGCTCACACATGCGTTTGATTGACTTTTATGATCAGGGCCCGGATAAGCTATTAAAGGTGGTCTCATTTAATTCAGCAGTATTTAATTTGCTTTATGTGGAAGTAGTGAAAGCAGTTACAGCCCGTATTAAAGAAAATCACAGTGAAATAATCAATTTTTTTTTTCAAAGACCACCGGGCATAGATTTACATTGTATTACACATACTGTTTAAGCCACAATGTACAGTCAGCTCATCATTATTGCAAAATAAGCTCTAAATGATCAAAAGTTTAGTCACACAGTGTGAAACGCCCTTTCCAGTCCATCTATCTAGACCTTAAATGTAATCTAAATCGCAAAAATAGGTGATTTTAAAATCCCACACAGTATTGTTGTCTCAAACACGAACATAATAATATTACAACCCACGCAGTACTTCTTTAGTATACAGTTCTAATCTGCAAATTAGGCACATGCAATGAGGATAATGAATCAAAAACTGTAAAAACATGTCAAACTAATTTAGAGTCTACCTTCTTACAGTATAAAGAACCTGTCTGAATTGGTAGACTGATGATACCTGCTTGTGTTGTGTTATTAGGGCTCGTCCAGTCATCAGCGTTAACAGCACACTGGATATCAGCCCACAGATCTTAAATCCTGAAGATAAGAGCTGCACCCTGCCTGGCACAACCACCAGAGTTTCCTGGTGAGTTAAAAAAAAAAGTATGTGTTTTTAACCAACCAAACAACCATGCAATGATGGAAATGAAAATTTAAAAAACCATCCATTTAAAGAACTGATTAAAGGGTAAATAACATGGATTTTTTTTAATTTGTAATTTTATTAGGTTAACTTGTAATATTAAGTCGTTTGTACAAAAAAAAACCACCATAAATGTCTGGGAAAATTCTTATTTTCAAACCATTATCGGGACCTTCTGTCTAAAATTACCTTTTTAAAGGGGCGTGTACTTTCAAGGCTTCACAATTATCAGTTGGTGTTATGATTGGCTAATGCTATTGCATAGGAAACAGTATCAACGCTCCTCACTATTGCATGTGAAAGTTTCTACAACATGATCAAAATTAAACATACTTTGATTTTATAATGCATTGTATGGGAACTGTTTACTTACAGTTTGTGATGCAGCTACGGTCAGATCTAGTACAATTCCTTCTTTAAAAAAATTTTTCTTTGTGAACTCTCCATGACCCTGTGTCTTGATTACCAAGCAACATCCTTAAGATAAAAAAATGATAGAGAGACCTCTTAGAAGATCAAGGCGAATTTGGTTTCTAATATCATGACCCCTTTAAGCCGAAAGCATACATATGGTTTATCATTAGTTATATCTTTTAAGATGTTAGTCTTGAATATTATGTATTATCATGAATATACTAGTAAATTCTACTCAATTATTTCCCTTAGCTTTACTGTGAAGTACTGTCTGAAGGCAAATGGCAAGGGAGCGCCATCTTCTCTTTGTAAGTACTTGTTTCTTAATTTATGCAAATGTATAATATTCAGGGAACCTATTTTTGCACATACTAGGAGCACACGGTGGCTGTAAACGGAGTCCTGCTGTTGCGGTGTATGTTATGAGCACTGCTGTGGGGGGAAACTAGAGCTCAACGTGTCAGGCATCAGTGTGTTTGGAGCCGGACGTACGGTGCAGAGCCGTTAAAAGCCCAGCGTCCGGTGCTCACAAAGTTTTCACATGGATCTCACAGTCTGGGGTGTAATGGCTACCAGACCCACAGCCCACTGTTCATAGACCACAGACCATGATGCCAATTCATTATTTCTCTGTGCGCTTTGAAGTTCTCCTATGCTCTGGTTGAGCTAATGGCTACCGTTATGCAAGCTTAAGTTCCACAGCTTCACAAATGTGTGTATGGTGCAAGGCCTGTCATAAATGGATCTGCCACTCACAGCTGAATCGCATAATCTCTTTCAAGTTTAGTTAATTTTGTTTTGAGTAGGACGCCTAGTAGGTATAAATATACTACTGTGGAAAAGTTAGGGCTTCTATTTTCATTTATTTCTGTTTTACAGGTTAGTTATTTTATTTAACAATAAATTTTATGGTGAGAGTGATAGCATTGTTCTATTAGAAATAGAAATAGAAATGTTTCTTGAGTAGCAAATCAGCATATTAGAATAATTCCTCAAGAATCATGTGACACTGAAGAAAAATATATTCAAATATGTATAACTGTTAAATTGAAGTGACACTTCGCTAAGCCCAGACCTCCTTAGTTACTGTTGCTAAGCCTGTCGAGCTTTTCACCTGGCACGTCTATAACAGTACGTGTAATTTTTGGAGAACAGGTGAGATCTGAGAGAGCAAGACAAAAGGGACTGCAGTGCGCATTAGATGGGTATATCCATATGCAACCGATTAGAAAATAATTGAATCAAAATTGAAGTTATTGAAGTTAAAGCCTATAGGTCACTGCGCAAGACACAACCGCTTCCTACGCAAAAACACACAAATTGAGTAACAGCTTTGATATAGTCTTGTGGAATACACACTAACATAACACACAGCATTACAGTTTTAATGTATATTTCACAAAATAAATGTATCCTGTGATCATAAATGACTTATATTTAAAAAATATTGTCACATTGCCCACAAAAGTATTTCAGTAAACTCATAGTTTTGTGATTTTGCCAATAAGACATCTATGTTAACTCCTCATTTTATGTCAAATAAGTATATCAGCACTTTTCTGTGCTAGATGTAGGATTGCTGTCGGGTAAAAAGATGTAGTCACTAGTTCTGCCCTACTTGTTAACCTCACTCATGACAAGGCAGAGATTTTCTAAAGAACTGTTTGTGTTGTTGATAGTACGTTTAAGTCAATGGGTTTCCAGTATTACTTGGTTTCCAATGTACTTCAGTCTCTTTCATATCATGTTTGTCTTACTCAAAAGAAAGAAAGTCGTGCAGGTTTGGAATGACATTGGTGGACTGTTTCTTTAAGGAGAATGTTTAACATTTTTTAAGTACATTTTCAAAGTCAAGTGCTCTCATGTCTCCTTTAAGTGCAGCTGTGTTTATAAATCTGTGCTCATAACTAAAAGGTCCATAGTGAAACTCCAAGAGCCATAACCATTGTGTCTTTTGTGCAAGAGCGTTACTCCAGACACACTGATCCAGAGCTTTAAAGCAGCTAAATGCTTACAGAAATTCAGGGGTATAACTGTTTAAAGGTTTCAGGGTTGACAGCTTGTGTTCTAAACAGGTTAATTTGCAGTTTAAATTTTTTAGAAATTGCCTTTCATTTAAAAAAGAAACCTTTGTTATGACAAGACCGTAAATAGCTCCCTCATTCCTTAGGAATTTAGTGCTTTGTAATACTGTTTATGTTTCTCTCCTTTAGAATTGAAATGAAAATGTGGCCTTTCATTCACAGATTTCCAAGTGGATCTGACCCTGGACCGTCTCAAACACAAGGGAGCCATCAAACGGGTGCTGTTCCTTCATAACAAGATGTCTCATTATTCAAAGAACATGACCGTCTCCAACAACATGGCACCGGCCTGCGAGGAGCTTAATGCTTATTTAATAGTGAGCAAATCCATTCACGTTGTTAGATTTCTCTGTATTTGGTTGACCAGTGGTTTGGATGGCTCGCCATATGTATTCGATTTCTCTAATGCATAAAATAAGTAAGCGTGATCAAAGGTCAGGGGAAAAGAGTTTATTCAAGAAAGTTGTGTAGCATAGCCGTCTTCTAAATCTTAACCCCTTAAAGCCAGATCTTATACCTGAAAACAAAAGGCAATCAAACCAAAGACAGACGCTGTCAGGACCTCCTACTGGAGGCCTTACAATAGGCAGGAAGCATGATCCATCCTGAGGATGGATCGTTTCATTGTATGGCCATTTGGTTCACACCTTTACAGACCAAATGTTGAATACTGGGGTGCAGTTGCAATGTAACACATTAGATATTCCTTCAACGTTTATACATTTGACATATGTTTTTATTTATAGCAATTTGCAGTACTTTGCAAGATATATATTTTATAGGAAATCAAACCGGTGATCTAAGTGTTCCTGATTAAAACAGTAACACACATGTGACTCATTCACGTCTGCTGACCATGCTGCCAGTACTGGGCTGTGAAAATATTAGCGCAGTTTTGTTTTACTTGGCCAACTGAAGAAGTGCTCATGCCTTTATGTCATCAAAAATGTGTTTGCTCTGTGCTTAAAGCTGTTGTGGCAGATAGCCCAGATGTTTGGCACTAAAAATATGCCGTTATTTTGTTTTCAAAAAGGAACAATGTGTTACAGAGCTAAAGAAGGATTTGACCTGGAAAGCCAAAGCGCTCTTTCCTGGACATAAAAGAGCATGTTGTAGGGCTTGTAAGACTGAAATTCCCCAGCCTTGAGCTCATTGAACTAGAGGCCCCGTTTCTCTCTCCATCCACTCTAGGCTCTCTACCTCTTTCTCTTTCTCTCTTAACAGGATGACTCAGAATTCAGGGACAAGATCACACCCATTTCTGTTTTTATGGAGTACAGCTTGAATTACAACGCAGCAGCAGATAAGACCGGCCTGTTGCCCATTCTTGACCAGTCTACACCTACAAATGTCACCAAGCAGGTACAGCTGTTTCCCAAACCCAGACTCCTGGTTACTGCATGTACACTGCTTTCCAAACGTTTGATCCGTAAGATTTGAACTTTTGTTTTGTTTTAAGAATTCTCTTATGCTCACCTATGCTGCATCTGTGTGATAAAAATACAGGAAGTAACAAGATATAGTGAAATATTATAACAGTTCAGCATAATTGTTTAATATATTTTGAAATGTAATTTATTCCTGTAATAGCAAAGCTGAATTCTTAGCATTATTACTCCAGTTAAAAATCTTCTGTATCAAAATAAATCATAAAATCTAGTCTTTACTGATATTTAAGCAAATTACCATATCAATTTAATAGGTATAAGTATACATTCCTGTCAAAGAAAAATCTTCCTGACAGACTTTTGAGCGGTAGTGGAATAAGCACTCTGTTTGCTCATTGGGTGGGGCAGTCATAGGCTGAGTTGCATCTTTCATGTATTTTGGAAAGATCTCCGCGTCTGTAGGAAAGGATGATGATGATGGAATAGATGAATGTGATTTATACTGCATACATGGCTGATGTGGTTGAGAGAGACAAAAAATAGCAGGGGATTTTTAAAATGTTTTCTACATTTAGAAAAGCCATGGAAATAATTAAAAATCCAAGTAAATAACCAATAATTCATTGGTCTTAACGTATGGGAACCCTGAACGAGACATTACATTGTGCAGAAGCTGCTCAAAAGGTCAAATCTTCTACTAAACCGAGACTAACATGCTGCTTTACATGAACAGCTCTGGTTAAAAATAAGAACTCTTCTATTTTCCTGTAATATTTTGTAACTGTCCAGGCTCACATACTCCTGGATTGTGCTGAAGACAATATTTGCAAGCCAGACTTGAAACTGTCTGTTGTGAGGTGAGTCATTGGTTCATTTCAGCCCTAAATTCCATTGCATTGTCAGGTTGTGTGGAGCTGGAGATTAACTTGGTGCTTTTGGTGTTGTTTTGTGCTCTAGTGACCAGAAAGAGATCTACATAGGTGACGATAACCCCCTGACCTTAGAGGTCACAGCAGAGAATGGAGGAGAGGGAGCATATGAGGCCGACCTTACGGTCACTCTACCATCTCAGGCAGATTTCATTGGGGTTGTGCGTAACAGTGAGGTAAGCAGTGACCCACCTCAACCTCATAAAGTTCACTGTCATCTCTGCTGTGACCTCCTGTGACGAGACAATTAATGTTGTATTAAAAGAGCTGATTCAACAGATGTTCCAGGTTTAATAACAATTAAACTCTATGGGCAGCATCTGACTTCTTGCTGGTAACTTGAGCTCCATTTGCAAACGCAAGCAAAAAAGTTTCTTTGGACAGCAGTCAGATCGCCTAAAGGAACATTTATGAGCACTTGAAAAAAGTTTTGCAAAGCATTGCTGGTAACTCTTTATTCTAGTGTCCTTGTTACATGTACTTAGTATCATAATAACAACAAATTATGCATAATTACATGCAATGATAAGTCAAACCAAACCCTAAAGCTTACCATATACTAAGCACATGTAGTTAATAATTATGACTCAGTACTTTAAAACCTAAAAATAATTCCTAACCGCATTGCTTCATTAACATTGTTTATTTTTAACAGTTAAAAATCAGTAATATTTAGATTCTTTTCTGTGACATCATTTAGAGTTGTTTGAAGGTCCATATGTTATTTCTGTATCTCAGACATTGTCTAGACTGTCCTGTGCCTTCAAAAAAGAGAATCAGACCAGAGTGGTGGTTTGTGATCTTGGAAACCCAATGAAAGGAGGAACTAAGGTGAACAACAAACGTTTTTAACATCGCTTATTTTAACACGTATGACTCTTTAATTTCATATTTTTCTGTGACATTTGTGTTGTTTGTTTAGATAATAGCAGGATTGCGCTTCAGCGTTCACCAGCTCTCTGAACAGGATACAGAAGTCAAGTTTGACCTGCAGATACAGAGGTATTTTAATTCATGTTTGCTATTACAATAATACAGCTGATAGATTTGCTTGTGCGTTGTTTATTAGAATGGGTTTGGTAGCCCAAGGAGGGCCATTAGAACAAATGGAAAGCAAAGACTCTCTAAAAGTGTGTTTTCACTTCCTGTCTTTTATTTACTAAGCTTCAAACAGCGTCAGCTTCTAATGCTACGATTTCCTGCTGGCTGGCAGGTTTTTTTTAGAGTGTTAATTACAGGGAACCGCTCTTTTTTTTTTTTTTGTATCTCTCTCACTCTTTTCTTACACCCTCACCATGTTTTCGCCCGTCTTTACAACAATGATTTGTAGTGGATCTCTAAAACATAAAAAGTGGTTCATGGTAATATATTTGATCAAGCTGTGTGTGTGTCATTTTTTAAACAACAGCACCACCTGTTGGAAATGAATAATTCTCTTCTGCTTCCAGCTCAAATCAGTTCAACAATACCAGCAACAAGGTCTCTGTTGTCACAAAGCTTGCTGTGCTAGCCAAAGTGAAATTAAGAGGGTATGATCATTTAAATTTAATATTTCTTTTAGGATTGTGTGACATATTTTAAAATCAGCATGAAATGCCATTTAAAACACATTTTACTTTGAAGTTGCAAGTTATGACATTTAGAAGATTAATAAGTCACCTTTTTTAGAATGACTTGCACTATATAACCAAGAATGTTACTAGACACAGTCTTCAGTGTGAATTCATCTGCTCTATCTTGTGTAGGGTGTCTGCGCCAGAGCAGGTGTTTTTACCCATCGCAAACTGGCAGCCAAAAGAGAATCCTGTTCTGGAGGATGACATTGGACCACTTGTACAACACATCTATGAGGTAGAAATGCATTAAAGATCATTGAACAAAGACACATTTATTAAACTTTGGCAGTTCATGATTTGATTTTTGTTCCTTTCTGCTCACTTATATTCCTAGCTTAGGAACACAGGACCCAGTACTTTCAGTAAGGCCATTTTGGATGTGCAGTGGCCATACAGATTCAGCAACGGCTCTCTGCTGTACATCACTAAGTTAGAAGTGGACGGAAATATGAATTGCAGCTCAAACAGGGAGCTCAACCCGCTTAATGTCACTGTATGTATTCTACAATCCAATCATGAAAGTATACATATGTAAGACATCATCATCATGTTCTGATAGGCTGTGACATAATGTATTAATACAAATAGCATTTTAACAGTTACAAATAAGTTACATGCATGGTTAAACACTTTGATTGTTCACAAAGTGGGCGCATTTTGGATCTCATCGAAAATTCCATTGATAAACCTATGCTTTCACTTAGAATCCCAAATTTATTGACAAAAATGAAACCTCTGTCAGCGGAGACAGAGCTGAGGGGAGAAACAGACACAGCGTCCACCGCAGAGACCTGGAGGACAAACAGGGGGAAGAGAACCTGGAGATTCTGGTATGTTCACAGCTTTAACATTGTTTGTAAAGAACGTTTAATATTGAATTTATTTATGAATCCTTTTTAACATGTCTTGACTCTCTTGTTTAAAAGAACCGTGTTTTACACCAGTATGCGTAAATGAAAGTACAATGGTTTGTGTGTATCCACACAGGATTGTGGGAATGCGGAGTGTCAGGAGATTAAGTGTTGGGTCGGCCGGCTGGAGAAAGGCCAGAGTGCCATTCTATTTATTTATTCCAGACTCGCCGTGAGCACGTTTCTCAAGGTAAAAACAATTCATTTGGCTGACATTGCAAAGCCTCAAATGAGATCGTTAACATCCTGTTTTCACTGCAGAAATACATTTAACACACAGCAGTGGTTTTTCTTTCCTTCCAGGCTGAAAGTCAAAACAAATCGTACAATGTTCGGTCCTTAGCCTCCTTCAGTGTCATAGAGATGCCATATAAAAACCTGAAGTCTGAGCTCCCAGCCAGCACAACATCGGTAAGTTCCTATAATCATCAATGTAATGTTTCTTCGATTTTTCGTAAATGTAACATGATCCCGTCACTGCAATACGCTGTGCTTTTTTGACAACTGGGAGTGTCCGAATCAGACAGATTAAAGGTGCAGCGTGTAATATGAAATTGGTACTGCAATTCTGGCCAGGAATCTGCAATGAAAATATTGTGTTCATTACTGGCTTCATTGATCACGACTGAGGGTTGTATGATGTCAGCATCATTATCATGCCTCTCTGTCTTGCAGGCCTCTCTGAAGGTGATCTGGAATTCGGAGAACCCTCCGCCTGTCCCAGGATGGGTGGTGGCTCTGGCTGTCCTGGCTGGACTTCTGCTCCTGGCTCTGCTCATCTTTGTCATGCATAAGGTGAACAGCTGTAAACTTTAGTTAAATAACCGGCTATATAATATCAAAAATATTAATTAGCATTTTCATATTTTAAGACCCTAGTGAGTGACTGTTCCTTGTATTTCTATTGCTTTCTCAATTTATGTAAAATATAAACAAAGAAACAAACAAAACAAAAAATCGCAATTCTCTTTTGGTATTGGAGAAGTTTTGGTATTGAACTCTCCATACAAATATCATTGACTGGTTCCATCCTGATTTCTCTATTCCTCAGTTGGGCTTCTTTAATCGTGTGCGGCCGCCCCAGGACGACAGCATAGAAAAAGAGCAACTTCAGCCTCAAGAAAACGGAGACAAAAACACAGAAGCCTGAGCTCTTCATCTTCACTAGTCTATCACAATGCCAACTCAATAACACCACATCAGCAGTGCTGATGAGAATACAACGCATCCTTGTCTTTTATTAGCAGGTCAGCATTTAATCATCCAGACAGCCCTGAGGAGTGAGATGGCTGTCCTCAGTTGAGTGGTACACAGCTGATGTGATGCTGTTAATAGGACTAAAGCCCTGTGCTAGACCCATTTCCCCTGTGCTCCTGTCCTTCTTTAACTGCACTGAGTCTTTAGATGAGATGAGATTTGATTTGGGGTATAGAGAATAACACATTAAAATCATAACACATTTCAAATGTTTTACAAGTTACAAAAATAAAGGTTATGAACCATAATAGAAAATGAGATCATGATTTTCACATGGAAAGATGTCAGGTAGTTTGGTACATCATTAGTTTGCTGGTTCTGCTTCTTTAGTGGGAGGGAGTTTTGGTATATTGTTTATCACCGCTCCGTTTCTGCTGTTTGGGGGATTTCCGTAGGACTTTGGACTTTCAGTTCGTATTGGTTTTCTTTGAAATGATTTCAGCTGTTGGGATTTGATTTCTTATTTGGGCATAAGGTGTATTATTTTGAGAAAATATTGTTATGTTTGTCTTCTGTAAACACACTATTTTAGAGCAGGTTTGTGTCTGTGCCATTTAGAGCGTTTGGATGAATTTGTATTATTAAAAAAACAATATCTTTGCACAATAGACCAATAAAATGGTAGCCTTTTTATATTTTGAAAACTACCCCTTATGGCCAGAGCACCTATATTATGTTTTAACTCGCCTTTTGTTTTATAATTGCTCTTGGTCAAAAGTATTTTTATAGATGAAACACTCTTTTACCCAAATACATGAAAAAGTCAATTTTGTGTAATGTATCTTGATTAATATTAATTGATCAAAATAAAACAGTTTGATGGTATGGATAATGGTAACATCTAAATTTAGAAAAATTATGCTGGAATCTTTAACAATATTGTTTTTTTAAAAATGGTTTTGTTATATTAAAATGGTTATTTAATGAATGGTTTTATGAATTAAAGGTTGCGGTTCATAGTTACTGGTCTTAATTTTGACTTCAGATATACTGAAATACATAACCCATAACACTGCAAAACAAAATCCTGAATTTCTTATGTTGCTGTATTATAGTAATGCTGCTGCCCATATGAATTTACCCATATTGGGTTGCCATAAGTTTGTTGTCTAAATGAAAAAATTGTATACATTTATAATTCAATCAAAATTATGCATTTTCCAGAAATAAAATGATCCAGAATATATTCTCATTTGTTTGTAAAGTTTGTAAAAAAAAAAAAAATTATAGAACATAATTATAGCAACAAAAATATGTATTTTTGAGAATCTACCATGTTTAAAAATGATCACTGACTGTCTTGACTTTATTTTTTGACTTTCCTTTTCTTTTTTCCCCCCACGGTTTTGTTTAGCAGTATGTTAATGCTTCTGTAATTCAATAAACGAATATACTGATGAAGTTGCATTTTTCTTTCTTGGTAGTTGGTCCTGTTTATGAATGTAGCTGGACTTGAATTTACTGCTTATTTTTGCTGTCCAAAGGTCTTGTTATCATAACACCATTTTCTAATCTACAGTGATGAACTTGACCTCACAGAATATGTGTAGCCGTTAACAACTGTCTGGTTGATGGATAACTGACTGCAGGCATTAAAGGAATAGTTCACTCAAAAATGAAAATTCTGTCATTTGCTCGCCCTCAAGTAGTTTTAAACCTGTATGAATTTTAAAGTTTGTACAAACCTTTTTCAAAATATCTTCCTTTGTGTTCTGCAGAACAAAGAAATGCATACAGGTTTGAAACTACTTGAGGGTGAGTAAATGACAATTTTCATTTTTGGTTGAACTATTCATTTAAATACAAGAATTCTTAAAATTCTACAGTGCTTCCGTAGTTTGTTTTTGTGTACTCGAAACAAAAGAGCTGTAAATACATTCTGTGTAAACGATTCTCATTTATTGTAAAATTGTTTGCACTGCACATCATGTAGCAGCTCACTGTGCGTCTGTCAGTAAGAAGCTGAGATCACTGCCCGGGTCATATTCTGTAGTTTGCTTCCCCCTGAGAAAGAAATCCACAGTCTCACTAACTGTACATATTTTTTTTTTTTGTTTTTTTTTTTTATACATATACTTCCCATATGCATAAGCCTCTGAATTACCTGTGGAACAGTCGCGCTTTGGTGCTTCCTAGTAAGGTAGCTTTGTTTCCCTCCACTAAGAGCATCGAACCTTCACGAAGACCCTGCCATAAACAGCATATATGGTAGGGTTCAACTACTGCTGGGAATTACATTTGAAGAGAAAACGTCAAAAGCAAAATTTCTTTTAAATTTACAATATCGCCATTTTTACTAAATGCAGCATTGTTGAGCACTAATTTGTTTCACTGACCCCATCAGTACTGTACATTAACATACCAGCACAGATGGTGTGTCCGGCTCCTCGTGGTATTGGACAATTCTCTGTTCACGTGTTTCCTGTAAAATGCAAAATCAAACTGCATACATAAACCCTGAAGGAACCCTTAAAAAGGTTGTTTATTCTTTATATTCAATAGGTTTAATTTTTACATTTATGGCAATCAATTTAGGGAAGATGTATGTATTTGGTCATTTTTATTGATATAATATTGATAGCGTTAATCTTTACATACCCCCATATGTTTGCTGTTGGGATCAGCATCCAGAAAGTGAGGGTTAATGTTGAAAGGCACTAAACCAATGGCAGCAAATGTGGGCGGATAGACGATGGGCATGTCATTGGTGGTGTTGATGCTGATGGTGGAGACATTGGTACCTGCACTTGATCCCATGTAAGGTATCCCATCCTATAGGAAACCAATCACACCTGTTACATTCAGTTAGACTGTATTTTGATTAATACAGATATTAACTCACCTCTAAAACTCTCTTTCTAATCTCAGTTACCAGCTTGTTGTCATAGAGAGATTTCAGCAGGCGAAATGTATTACCGCCCCCTAATGGACGCAAACAATTTAGCACAAAGTTTGAGTTTGCACTATTTCTGGGTGATTCATTAAATGTAAGCAAATTTGTATTTGTGAACCCAAAAAGATAAAACAAACCCAATACAGATGCTATAATTAAAAAAAAAACAATAATTGTATTCTATTTACTACATTAAATATTTTAGGGGCAGTTGTGACCTAATGGATAGGGAGTTGGATTTGTAACCCAAAGGTTGGGTTCGAGTCCCAGGTCCGGCAGGGATTGTAGGTGGGGTGAGTGAATAACCAAAGCTCTCTGCACCTTCAATACCACGGCTGAGGTGAGACTCATGAGCAAGGCACCGACCCCCCAACTGCTCCCCGGGCGCCACAGAACTGGCTGCCCACTGCTCTGGGTGTGTGTTCACGGGGTGTGTGTGTGTGTGTTACACAAGTCACTGCACTATATTCTTATGCTGATAATTGTAAGAAAATGTATATGTTTTGTAAACAGTACATTTATTAAAAATCATTCATACCAATGAATATTCCTTCAGCTTTTCTAACAGCATCCACAGGGTCTGCTGTCTCATGGACACTGTCCACCTCATAACCTGGAAAATGAGAAAAAAAGAGATGATGGTCAGCGTGGCAGTGACCGTGTGCTCAACATACATGTGTTAAAGTCAACAAAAAACACAAACCCAATGTCTTGAACTTGTCTCTGGCAGTCTTGGTATAGGCATCTCGATCATGCAGTGCATACGGCACAAACAAGATCCTCTTTACATTCCTGTTGAACAAAAAAAATAAAGTTATGTGCACGTATAACCGGGGCCAATGCAGGTCAGATTATTTTAATGAATGCAAAATCACAAAAGTGTGTCTTAATAAGCTTATATGCATTTGTCAGAACTGGTATTTAAGTTCAATGAATGGATTTGTGAACGGATAACTCTGAAAACTGAGTGTTTAATCTTGTTATTATATATTACTGACACTCTATTCTCCAATTTGATACTGTTAAGTGCTTTGACGCAATCTGTATTGTTAAATAAGAATATTAATATGAAGGGTTTTATGGCTGTAATAGCAAAACTAATCTTAGAACTGTTTTACCAAAAGTTCAATGCCTAAATTCTAGTTAAGCTGCTGGTAACTTACTTTCCAAAAATGTATTGGATCTGCTGCTGACAGTGTTGAAGATATCCCCCTCCATGAAGAGTGGAGTTAGATACCAGCAGGAGTCTTCTCTTCATGACTCTTCCTGTGGAGTGGATCAGAAGATGTCAGCTCAGCATATGGACGGTGCCTCTTTCCGCTGACAGCACACTTTCAAAACAGTTTGGTCGTAATCTCTAATGCATAACCTTTGGTCAGACAGTATATCGCTCTGATTATTGCACAGATGACAGACCTTTAGAGGAACGAGCATTGATAGGAAACCTTTTAACGTTACTGGAATCACGTGATTAAAGTCAACAAGAGGCAGAACTTAAAGTACTGTTCACAACTTCAAACAACTTTTAAAAACTCACGTAATAGTTTGTTTTACGTTTTATTTGTGTTTTATTCCATAGGTGGTCGTCAGGATTTATATTTTCAAAATAAAAGTCTACTAGCTGGCCACCTACACATTAAAACTGCGTAAATAATACGTAAATTATGTCAGTTATTATTGTGTGAAAATTATGTCTGTCTTCAAAAAAAAGCACACTCGAGTCCCACAGTTGTGTCATTTCAATCATAACAAACGTTCTTCCACTTAGTAAAGTTTTATGAAAGTAAGTGTTACCAAAACGACAATAATGTCATGTTTTAGAGCTTGAGATAAAACATAAGAGGCCAATATATTTGTGAATTTCATTCTGGCTGGAATTTTGTCACATTGTCCAAACCATAGGCCTATTGTTTTATTGTTTGTATTTAGATATTTAAAATGCTTTCTATGCAGTAAGCATTAGTAATGAATCTGATCAAATAAACTACTGTAATAGGCGTTTTAAATATTTAAGTTTTTAAGTCCACATGACCAAAATTGTCAAAGCTTCTACTGATACTTTTATTTTGTCATGGGGTTTTCTCCGGTCTATCACGTGTGTGCGCGTCATCAGTGGCTTGAGAATGAGCAGAGAGAGCTTTTTTTTTTTAATGAGCAGAGAGAGCTAGGGAAAAGACTTTTCGCGCTTAGGTCTTGTTAGTGGAAGATGGCTGGTCAGATCGAAATGGATGACAGTAACGTTGGTCTGGATAGTTTAATCCTGAATCTGCACGACATTCAAGCAGTCAAGTTTGGGACTTTTAAGCTAAAAAGTGGACTCATTTCACCTATATATTTTGATCTTAGAGTAGTAGTTTCCCATCCAGCCCTGATGAACCAGGTAACGTAACGTAGACACGTGCTCACTTTGAGTATGGATTCTGTACTGTAATGCCAAAATTGTGCATCATATCCTAAGCGATTTCCTACTGAAACATTTTCTAAAACAAGTCTGAAGAAGTGAAAAGCTCTCCTTTAGATTATTCTCGTTTGTTAATCATCAGATGTTATTTGTATTTATGGGCAGGTGGCAAATCTTCTTCATCAGCGTGCTAAGGATGCAGGAGTTAAGTTTGAAAGTGTGTGCGGTGTCCCTTACACAGCTCTTCCTCTGGCCACCATCATCTGCTCTACCAAACTATATCCTATGCTTATTCGAAGAAAGGAGGCAAAGGACTATGGTAAACTAATGCAATTTTCACTGAGCTCAGTTAATCAGCAATCGATTTATTGTATTATCGACCCCGTCCCGTTTGGACACTTAAGACACATTCCCCCAGTTTCACAGACAAGGCTTAAGCTAATCCCCGACTAAAGTGCATGTTTGAGCTGTCTCAGATGAAAATATCTTGCTCTGACATATCTTAAAACTTGTCAGTGTCATTGTTCTGTGTTAAGATGCACATCTGTAATCTTTTTTTATAAGGCATTTTTGTAAAAGTTAACTTAAATATCTTAATTTAACTAATGCCTAGTTCTGGCTTAAGCTAAGCCCCGTTTGTGAAACCGGGCCGTTAACTCTGTTCGCAGCAACTTTTCAAACCAAGCAGTATTTGCTGGAAAACCAAAAAAAAATTGTAAGGGTATTTTAGTAGTGTTAGATCTGGTATTCAAAATTAATACAAAATTGGTTTGGAGACTGGAGTCTCACTGACAACATAGAATGCCATACATATAAACTGTCCCCTTAGTTTCCAAATATTTGTCTTTATTAGTCATTTGGATTTATAAATAGATTATTTGTATATTTCTTGCTGTGATTTGCAGTGTGAATCTGTATTATTATTATTATTATAGTTACTTTAAACCATATTTTTCATTACTTTATATAAACCAAATGTTAATGCATTTGAATACAAATACATTTTGAAAACCTGAATGTATGTTATTTAAGCAACTTGTAGCTTAACATTTCTTAGTTTAAATTGACATCCTAAAATAACTAAACTGAAATAAAATCTGTATAGATATTAAATGAGACAAACACATGCAATTACCATAAATATTAAAGTGGGGGAAAAATGCACATTTGCATTTTATAAATAAACATAAAATGACTAAGGACTGTACTTATTTATTTTAATTGGTAATAAATATTGACAATATGTGTGTGTCAAAATATTTAGCTGGTTACTAAAATATCTATAACTGAAATAAAAATTTGTTAAAACTATAGAAACCTTCCTTGAACACAAATGAAAATAAAAATAAAAAAATAAAATTCCAGTAATAATAAATGCTTTAATAATTAATAGTATAAATGCTATACTATCTTAATGACACTAATGACCCGTGTTGATTTGTATTTTGTTATCCCCCAGGAACGAAACGTCTCATTGAGGGATCCATCCACCCTGGCGACAGATGTCTAATCGTAGAGGATGTCGTGACCACTGGCAGCAGTGTTCTAGAAACCGCTGAGGTGCTTGAGAAGGAAGGTCTGAAGATCACGGATGCTGTCGTGTTACTGGACAGAGAGCAGGGAGGCAGTGCCAGACTAGCTGACCGTGGCATCACTCTACATTCAGTCATTTCTGTCTCCAGACTTCTGGAGGTGTTGCTTAAAGCTTGTCGAATAGACACAGCCACTTCTCAGAATGTTGAGAGGTTCCTTCAAGAAAATAACTCCTACATATCAACAAAGAAGGATGGCTTGCCATCTCATAAAAAGAGCTGTAAGGAGCTCAGCTATGGGGCTCGGGCTGCATTGACAGACACTCACCCACTCGCCGCCCGCCTGCTGAAGATCACTGAGGACAAGAAGACCAATCTGTGTGTGTCTGCAGATGTGACTCGTTCTGAGGAGCTGCTGGAGATAGCGGATACATTAGGGCCACTGATTTGTGTGTTGAAGACTCATGTGGACATCCTGCAGGACTTCACTGCAGATGTCGCCAGAGGCCTGAAAGAGTTGGCTGTGAAGCACAACTTCCTGATTTTTGAGGATCGCAAATTTGCAGATATTGGAAACACAGTCAAGCATCAGTATGAAGGTTTGTTTCACAGGGTGATGGAGCTTCTTACTAGTCTTATCTGCTCCAGATGTCCTTAGAGCAGAGTTTTTCTTTTTATAGTGTTGGAATAGTTTTTATTTATTTAGTTGTCCACAAAATATTTATGGATGCCATACTGTGTTTTCTAGTTGTTTGATTTACTGGATATAAATATAATAATAATAATAATAATAAAAATAATAATAATAATTTGTAATCAATTTCTACCCATAGTAATATTTTAGAGCTTGGAAAAATACATATTTATTCTAAAATTATTTATAAAGTTTATTGATTTAACATAACTTATGACTTTTATAGTTCTGGAAATCACAATTAAACCTCACATGCTGCACAATTAATCAATTTTAGTTACAGATGCCACACTTATGTAATTGTTCAAAGTGGCAATTAATCGTTCAATGTCGACATATGTTATTCTGTGTGCTTAAGGTGCTTTCTACAGGTCTTACAGATTTTTCCTTTTTTTTTTTTTTTTAATGTTAGATTTAGTACAACATGCACCACGTTCCGAATTATTATGCAAGTTGCGATTCTGGTCATATTTTTACAAGGATGCAAAACTAATGCAATAATAGAATTAGCAAATTTAGGAAATGACCATTGTGCAGCGAAATCCTCAGTGGGTTAGCAGAGTCAGAAATACAGGTGGAGAAGAAAAGACACATGCTAACTGCAAAAGAATTAATGTCAAGTATTAGGTCGGAAACCATTCAGTCTCTAGCGCCCTCGTTTTCCAGAACTGCAACCTTCCCAGAGTCTCAACAAGTGCAGTGTGTCAGGTTATCAGAGACTTTGTTTGAGTATACAATATCCTAAAGAAAAAATGACCCTAACTTCATAAGAATAACATGCTGAAGTGTTGTGAAACTGATTTTTCATATGCTTTATCGACGGATAAATTGTGAGTGACTCTTGAACCACTGTTTAAAGAATCTGGCAGTAAGTTTCGGGAGCTCATTTTTAGTCCATCTCCTATCCTGACATGTCTTTCTTGCAGAGATTGACTAATATTAGCTCCTAAAACCTGTTTGCATAAAATGTTCTTGGAAAAAAAATATGACCAGAATTTCAACTTATACCAAACCAATCTAATTAATAATTTATATTTGATGCTAAATACTAAAGAAAAAACAATAAACGTTTTACATTTAGTGTTTTCAGCTTTTGTTCATGTAAAAATATGGCATGCAGTTGCATCAGTAAACAATGATGTAAACATCATTCCATGTAAATTGTTATAAGCATAATTAATAATCACAGTTAGAGTTAATAATTGTCAATTATGATTTTTGTCATAATCGTGCGGCCCTAGCGTGTGAGTAAATGACAAAATGTTTTAGTTTTATTAGTTATCCAAATGGTATTTTCATTTCTGCCCAAGTGTTCCTGATATTAATAATCTACACATTTTCTTTAAGGTGGTCTCTATCGGATCTCCTCGTGGGCGCACATTATTAATGCCCACGCATTGCCAGGTCCGGGTGTGCTGCAGGGTCTCAGTGCAGTTGGCAAGCCTCTGGGTCACGGCTGTTTGCTCATTGCTCAGATGAGCTCTGAGGGTTCCCTAGCAACAGGAGATTACACTCAAGCAGTGGTACGTCTTCTCATCTCTGTGAAGAACTACTTACACTGTTCTCACTTCTGATAACACTGATGTTCTTTGACTGATTAACTCCATTTGAGTTGATTGAAATGTTTTGGGTTTTTTTAGGTCAAGATGGCTGAAGACCATACAGATTTTGTATTTGGATTCATAAGTGGATCAAAGATCAGTGAAAACCCTGGTCTGGTTCACATGACTCCAGGTGTGCAAATGCTGACGGGAGGTATGTTTTACATTCTGTGTATCTTATGACAAAATCAGGAGTCTTGTCAGAGAAACTGGTTATAATTGAATGTTAAATACAAAGTGTTTGTTCTTTTTTACACATTAAATGCTTGTGCTTAGTTTATTAATCTTTTATTTTCCAGGGGATGGGCTTGGACAGCAGTATTCAAGTCCAGAAGATGTGATCTGCACTAAAGGCTCTGATATCATCATTGTGGGACGAGGTATTCTTGCCAGCTCGGATCGGTTGAGAGCAGCAGAAGAATACAGAACGGCAGGCTGGCAGGCATATCTGAAAAGACTCTCACAGGCTAACTAATGAAACCCACTCAGGAAAGAGAACAAAAAAAATTGAAGCCTGTTGAATCACGCCTGGTCTAGTTTAGTCATTCCTGTTCTGTTCACTAGTAAATTGTTGTTTAAACATGTCAGTCAAAATCGTATTGCATCGTATTTAATTTGGCAAAAAATTGCGGTTTGAATATAATGAACAGTGAAGACTGAGGCTTGTGTTTCTTTGTCTTGTACACTTAGCTGGATCTGGCTTCTGGTAACTGGTAAGCCAAGATAAGAAGGTATATACACTACCATTCAAAGCTGGGGTACATTAAAACACTAATACTCAGAAACCATCTTTAATCAATACACATTTCATATTAGTGTTGAAAGCGATTGTGCTGCTTTTTTTGTGGAAACGTGCTACTTTTTTCAAGATAAAAAATAGAAAAGACATGCATTTATTTGATCTGTTAATTATTTTTGTAACTTTTGAGAAATTTTCCATGCTAAATAAGGTATCAATCTCCTTAAAAATATATATCTGACCTTCAGATTTAAAAAGAAGTGTATCTGAACAAAACAAAAAATCTTCAGAAATGAACCATGATGTATGAAAAGTGACAACTTTTAAGGTATTGCAATCTTTGTCAAAGCCAAAAAATGTTCAGTCTCTACTTGTTATGTTTTTTTAAATCCAGTAGAGGGCAGAAACACATAAGCTGGTATATTGCTGTTGCTGCCAACAAAGTGAATAATGAATAAAAACGACTGCACACTGAATGTTAAGCATTTTGTGTAATTGAAAATATGGCCTTAAATGATTGTTTCTGTCAGTCACTGTCCTGCTTTTCTTTGACAAATGTGTTGTAGTTTAATGTCATCAAAAGCAGTGAGGCTTGATATATATACCACATTTAAAACAATAAAAAGATTTTTGCATAATTTCTATAAGGCTTTAAAGATGGTTTTTGTGCTCTCATTTGAACTTATTTTTCCCCTTGTCGTACATTTAGCTAAAATAAAGTAATACGTAAAAATATCATGAGCTTAGTGCAAAAGTGTGATTGTATAGTGCTCCGATAATATTTATAAATCGTTAACCTGCAGCAGAGCGCAGGTTTCGGGGCTCACCTTTGTGTGATCTCGCGCTCTGACCTCACGCGCTCCAGATGTCTTCCCGCTTTTTATCTAGGCAAAAACGCGAGGTCGCTTTGCACAGAGCGACATGATTGACATAATAGAAGTAATCTACTCTGGCCCTCCCATTCGACTCCCTGTGTCAATATTGGATGAGAGGAAAGTGCCGTGTGACAGGTGTCCAGGACAGAGTTCCGCGCGCTGAAGACAGAGAGCAGATCAATGCATTTACCCGCGCGCACACTTTATACACCTACACTGCTTTATAAAGACAAAGGTCTCAGGTCTGTGATGCTGTTATGACTCTACTGATGCGCTGAATCACACGGTAAGATTGTATTATTATTATTTAACTCAAGTTTTGTTAACACGTTGGTAGGCTACCTAAATGTAGCCTTATAATTAAAAATTTGAATGTACTATCCTATTTATATTTTCATTTACACGGATTATACTAATTATTATGTTTGCATTGCTGAAGAAAGTTATCAGCCTACTTGGAAAAATCTTTGCTCACGTGATCCGTTGTTCTTACTGGTTGTGTCTTCAAGGAGATAAGACGTCATCATCAGACACGTAATGAATGAATGGACGCCAGGATGGATGTTTTGTGTGTTTTCTGTACTTGTCTTACGTTGAGCCACACGCACAATACCTGCAGATGAAAAGGTTTTGTTCGTTCGGCTCGCGTTACGCAGATGCAGACACGCGTCAGTAAAACACCACAGCAGCGGGATACAGCGACTGACATTTCACTGTCACACTCTTCACCGAGACCTAACCATTCTACAACAAATAATACAACGCCAATAATATGCTGATTAACTACAAATCATGCTTAGGATAAGCTGCAAATGTCTTCTTTCTCATGTTCATAGCCTATTTATTTGGCATGTAGACAAAAGCATTTATGTTAAAAGCTTTTTTTTATTTTTTAACCAGTTGCACTTGTAATACACTGTAAGGTCAACAGTTTGTGAATTAAACCATTATATTGTCATCTCATATAACCATGGCATTGTATTTGTGTTTTAAGTATATAAATGTAATAATCAGTATATTGCCAATAAAACATTGCCATTAAAACTAAAATACAGTACTATTTTCTAGTGCGATAATTTATAAAAAACACAAAAACTATTTTTTAGTAGGTAAATAAGTAAATATCCTTTCTAAATGTTTCCTTGTATGTGTGTTTCTTTAAAGTCAGAAGCATGTGTAATCAATGGGCATTATTCGGAAAAAAATAATGAATTTTAATAAAAGATGAACAAAATCTTGAGAAAATGTTAGAAACTGGCCATTTTTTAAGTGGAAACAAATACTTTTTAGTTGTTATTTATTAACGTTTGATGCATTTGCATTACAATTTTCTTCTTATGTTGTGACAATTATATTGTGTCTGAATGAAGCATATCTTTATATTTTTTTTAGAGTATTATTCCATGAAGAGCTTAGCAAACAGCTGTATACCTGCTGGGCAGGCGTTGCCTGTTGGCTGTGTGACAGTTAAAAGAGTTACTGTTGAAAATGCAAATGAACTGGGTTTTTTTTTCTTGCTTTTGGCAGTAGATAGAAATGTCTGTCTCAGTCTGCCATGGCCATGTTCTGCAGAAGCACATGGCTTGTGCTCAAACACATAAAGGACATTATCTGACCAGATGTCACCTGCACTAGCTGTCTGGAGCTGTTCACATTTGCCCTGAGAAGGATTAGTTTCCATGGCACCCTAAATAAAACGTCACCCAGCAGTAACTATTCAGAGAGTACTGGCCAGCTTCACCTCACCATCACACCTGAAAAGTAAATACGTGGCTATCAGGAAAAACAAAATTCACACCTGGTTTGATGATAGCGACAACAAACAACAATTAACAAAAAAAACAAAAAAATCAATAAATAAATGCTAAAGATGTTTATCTTGAAATGTGGATTTTTTACAATTCAAATAAACTCAAATTTCCCAAGTTTTAGATATAGGCCTTTTTATTTTGTTCAGACAGATATGCCAAATCCTGCCACTATGAGGATACAATAATACAGTTTACTGTCAGAGTGAGACGGAAGTATTAAACACTTTCTGATTTGCAAAGGACTGATTTGCATGTCAAATCTCTTTGACAGTGACACTGTGTTTCTACATTTGAAAAAGTGTGCATATTAGAAACACACTTTCTAACAATACTTTGCCAAATAAATGCAGCTTTTATGAGTATAAGAGACTTCATTCAAAGGCATAAAAAATATTATGAGGATACATCAGGTGACCATGATGTATCCTCATAATATTTTTAATGTCTATGAATGAAGTCTCTTATGCTCATAAAAGCTGCATTTATTTGGCAAAGTATTAAAACAGTAACATTGTATAATATATTATCACAACTTTCAATCTCTCGCTCTCACACCCACTTTCAGCAGTCATTACTCCAGTGTCACATGATCCTTTAGAAATCATCATTATCATTGTTCTACCTTTTTTGGATTTAACGCATCATTGCTAAATTTAAATGCACCTTCTTTTACAACTATGTTCTAATTACTCTGTGCTGTTATGAAATTAAGTTAGGGATGAAACGTAATTATACATTGTTTCTAACAGATCATTAAAATCAGGATAGCAGGACACCAGCTGCGTGTCCTGCATCCCTACAGCACCTGTTCTTAACCAAACAGGTGAGATTAATCTCATGTGCATGCACGCATATTCATACTTTGGTTTTTCAGAATATTTCTAATGGTTGCTATGTTTACAACAACATTGTAGTAAGCATAGCTCTATGAATAATACAAAATAATGCTGTGTTCATAAAGGTCCTAAAATGTTTATATGTACTGAAACCCAGCCATGCTGGTCATGCAGTAAAGCATTACAACACCAGATGTCATCAACAAGGCTGACCACTGGACTAGTTCTAATGTTTAAAATACATTTAAATGGCCTACTTTTTATTAACATGATCATGCTTTAAATAAAAAAAAAAACATGTGCTTGATAAATATGCCTATGCTGATCAAATTCCAAACATTTATCTCAATCATTTTTAATGATGTACCTATTATTAAAACTTGTTTTAGCCTTAAAAACAGGTAAAACAGGTGATGTCACAGGCCTATTTGTTTCCGAACAGCTGCAATTAGATTAAAAAAAAAGTAGATAAACAATATATATATATATGTGTGTGTGTGTGTGTGTGTGTGTGTGTGTGTATCATTATCTGAGGTGTACTTAGCAAAGTGAATTATAGACCTACTTGACCTTAGGTCTTTTTTTTATATTAGG
>JAUCMU010000151.1:6390226-6411988 GCA_032275025.1 Enteromius treurensis
GAGACAGTGGCCGAGGCCCGTTGAATGGATGCTTCACCCAGAAGTGGTGGAGCAGATTTGGGAAAAATACCACAGGGCAGAGGTGGACCTCTTCGCCTCTCGAGAGAACGCGCAATGTCCCCTCTGGTACTCTCTAGTTCATCCAGCTCCTCTGGGACTGGACGCTATGGTACAGACATGGCCGAGGCTTCCTCTGTACGCCTTTCCCCCGATCGCTCTGCTCCCTGGAGTTCTGGCGAGAGTGCACCAGGATGTTCTGGCCAGGTGGAGTTTGGTTCTCTGACCTGATATCCCTTCTAGACGGCTATCCCTGGGAGATACCGATCAGGAGGGACCTTCTCTCACAAGCGGGGGGCAAAATATTTCGCCCCCTTCCGGAGTTGTGGAGTTTGAAAGTGTGGCCCCTCAGGGGGAGCAACTCATAGCCACCGGCCTCTCAACCGAGGTGGTAGAGACCCTTCTCCAATCTCGAGCTCTATCCACGAGAAAGCTGTATGGCCTAAAATGGAAATTAGTCACTTCATGGTGTAAAGAACGCCAGCAAGATCCAGTTAACTGCCCAGTTGTTACAGTGCTAGAGTTCTTGCAGGCGAGGTTTGCTACTGGGGTCACTCACTCCACCTTGAAGGTTTACGTGGCGGCTATATCAGCCTATCACTCCTCTCTTGGTGGACATACAGTTGGTAGAGAACCCCTGGTCATACGCTTCCTCCGCGGTGTGCTGCGGTTAAGGCCACCAGTACGGTCTGGGGTCCCCTCTTGGGATTTGGCTGTTGTGTTAGAAGCTCTCTGTGGGCCTCTCTTTGAGCCCATAGAGGAGATTTCAGATCGTTTGCTAACGATAAAGACCACACTGTTGCTAGCATTGTGTTCTCTGAGGAGTAGGTGACCTCCAGGCCTTCTTAGTGGCCCCTACACATCTCGATTTTGCGCCAGGCATGGCCAAAGCCTTCCTGTACCTGCGAGCGGGTTACAGCCCCAAGGTACCTACGGTCACACCTCAGCCAGTAGTACTACAGGACTTTAACCCACCTCCATTCAAGGAGCCTGGTCAGCAGAAGCTAAATTGTGTGTGTCCAGTGCGAGCATACGTCCACAGAGCTGCCATGTCGAGAAAGTCAGAGCTGTTGCTCGTTTGTTTCAGTCCCCCCAAGGAGGGGCTCCCAGCGACCAAACAGACTTTAAGCCGTTGGATAGGGATGCCATCAACTTGCCATATGAGTCCTCTGGACTCCCGCAGAGGCTAGGAGTCAGAACGCACTCGACACGCAGTGTAGCGGCCTCGAAGGCCCTGCTAGCAGGGGTCTCCTTGGTCGATATTTGTGATGCTGCTGGGTGGTCAACCCCCCCCACACATTTGTCCGATTTTATGGACTTGATCTCCGAGCTACGAGCTCCTCTGTTCTCTCGTCCTAGATGTGCACGAACACACGCTAGACAGGGATTTAAAAGTCTGGAGGTGTGGGCATCTCATTCCCAAAGCGTCTCGTCGACGCAGCTCGAGTTCCTGAAAAGGAACGTCTCAGGTTATGTATATAACCCTGTTCCTTGAAGGAATGAGACGCTGCGTCTCAAACCACACTTTTGGCATCCCCTGCCGGCGCTTCATGACAGGAGCTATCTGGCCGGTGTTTTCCATGTGCTTATATGCTTTCTGGTCAGTGACATCACCCGCCATGACGTCCCAACTCATCATTGGCTGATTTCAGCGTCTTGTTCCTTCAAGGAACAGGATTATATACATAACCTGAGACGTTTTGTGTGTATTAATTTTTTTCTCAGCACTGGCTTATTTTAATCTGATTCAATATAATTTACTGAATGTATGTAATACATTATATACATAAGTACTTTGTGTGTGTTTGCTCTGGTGTAGAAATATAAAATAAACAAAAATATGGTATTAATTTTACCAATAAAATAAAATTATATCATTATCATTATATTGTTACATGTTGTGCTATAAAGTATGCAGCAAGCCTGGAACAGAGAGTCTGGAAAGTTCTTCATGTTGTGTGAAGGAACCACAACATGACCCAACAACAACCGGATGCAACAGTCTGAACCATGTTTACATGTGTTAAAAGAAATCACAACTACACACACAAAGGAGAATATAAATATGGCTTTTTGCCATATCTTTGTGTCACATACACACACAAATAAGTGTGTTTGTGTTAATGTGTTTGTGTGTGTGTATATATATATATATATATATATATATTAGTCCATATCATATTAGTACATTAATATAGTACATATATTAGTGCTGTCAAATGATTAATAAAGTAAAATAAAACTTTTTCTCTGCATATGTGTGTATACTGTGTGCGTATTGTGTACACTTATGTATGATCTGCAAAATAACAATAAACAAATCTGCAAATGGGGTAAGCAAAAATAAAGTTTCAAACAGAAAACAAGATTATGCTTACCCCATTGGAACATAAGTGTAACAAAACCTGTAAAATATTTAGTTGTGAACTTAGAGTGTAAATTACTGCACAATGCATCAGTTTAACACTGAAAAAAAAATGGTCAAAAGTTGCTTTTTAATTTGAAAAACCGTCATTCTGATCCATGTTATCCGTTTTAATGTGACTGCACAAAGCAGAGTCGTTTTCGACATAAGATTCTCTACCATTTGTATTTGTTCTCTGAAATCCCTTTTAAATCCTAGGCCTTTGTCTATGTAGAGCAGGGGTCATCAAACTCGGTCCGGGAGGGCCGGTGTCCTGCAGAGTTTTGCTCCAACTTTCCTCAACACACTTGCCTGGAAGTGGAGTATACCTAATAAGAGCTTGATTGGCTGCTTCAGGTGTGTTTGATTAGGGTTGGAACTAAACTCTGCAGGACACCGGCCCTCCAGGACCGAGTTTGATGACCCCTGATGTACAGTCTCTTCACCTAACTACTTTCACGGACACACCAGGCTCCACCATCACCCAATCACAGCGCTCACTCTACCCTGAGTTTTAATCACTGCTACCTGTCACCATTTACTGAGCTCAGCTGACTGTCTTTTGGATTGATTCAATAGATTGTTTTAAAAATGTTATATGTTTGAATATTGAATACCAGTTATATTTATGTGGTACATTTTATTTAAATCCATTTTAGAAAATGTATATATTTTCTAATTTTGGTAAATAGTGTTTTTTTTTTTGCCATTTGCCATTTGCTTGGCATACCTGCATGATGACGTCATCGCACACTTCAGTAGGTGGTGCATCCATAACGTGCTTCATAAATACACCATCAAGGAAGAGCTCTCTTTTTCATTTTACTTTATTAATCTTTAATACTTCTTTTCAATTTTAAAATAAGATGCTCCTCCATATAAATATAAACACTGTAATCATGTGGTATTGATGATTTATGAGTGTTGAAAGCAGTTCATTTTATTTCACTTATAGTGTGCCATGAGTTTATCAGGCTTGAGCACATGGTAAGCAGTGGTACCTCGTGATTAGCCGTGTATGCAGAGGCAGATGATCCAGGGCACAAAAACTGAAAGTCCTGCTTTGTGTTTGTTCCATCCAACTCAGCAGCTGATTTCACCAGAGGAGGAACCAAGGCATTGCTTTCAAGACACAAGCAAATCTCGAGTCAAATCCTAAGTCCTTAAAGAGTTAAAGTTAATGAGATAATTAAATGACCGATTATATGATGACTGAGCATTACTGATGAACACCTGCTGTTATTGAGAATTACAGAGGATCAGATATTTATGTTTTATTAGTCAAAATAGTGCCACCATAATTGAGATCGGTGTTTGCTTTGGTTGGGCTCTTGACCCTTGACCCGTGTGTTAAGAGCAAACAAAACTACTGCTGGGAAATGCTGTCCGCCATCAGTTGAATTGGTCACATGACTGCATCGTTTTCAAAAGCCTCCGTTTTCACAGTCCACACTGTGACACACACTATATTCAAATTTATCCACTTTGGAGAGCGTTTTCAAAAAGCTCAGTTTTCCTTGACCAAAAACGCTGTCTCAGTGTGGACGGAAGGCCAAAGGATTGGTTTTCAAACAAAAACAAATTAGTGTGGACATGGCCTGAATATCAACAATGCAGACAATCAACAAAATGTTTCACGCTGCAATGCATGAAAGGTAACACCATTTAAAAACTCCCATCATGCACTGCAGTATGAAAAATTATTGTCACCACTGTTGAGAACTGTATGATAAGTGTTCATGTCTAAAAGCCTGAGCCATTATAGATTTTCTTTAATACTGAAGTATTGTGGGGAAAAATGTTTGCTGTGAAATAATATTGCAGTTGCTTAGAAACAAATTACTTTGAATTGGTAAAAGGCTCAAGAGCTCAACCGAAGCAAACCCTGACCACAATTATGCTGGCATCATGTGTGTGTGTGGGTGTTTTCTCCAGCTGATTCCATCCCAGGCTGTGGCTGAAGCCAGTTGTTCTTGTATTCCTCTTTTCTTCAGTGATGTTGATTGTTAACAGCAGATGTTCATCACTAATGCACAATCACCATGTAATTAGTCACCTACTGTCTCATTAACTTTCTTTGAGGACTTGGGATTTGACTGGAGACTTGCTTGTGTCTTGAAATGAATGACTTGGTTTCTCCTTTGCTGAAACCAGCTGCTGAGTTCATGGCTGGAATAAACATAAAGCAGGACTCTTTGTGCCCTGGATTGTCCGCCTCTAGCTATACGTGATAAATGGAAAGTATGCTGATGTTATTTGTGTATAAAAGTTCATGAAATTAATCTTGTATATTGAATAAAGTAAATAAGATACAGGGGATTAAACAGAGTTCAGAAATGAACACGGGGTTAATATCCCTTTATTCTAGTGTAGTCAATTGAATTAGTTAATTTCATTGTTAAGGGTTAATTTAAATGAAGAATGATATTGTTTGGTGCATATGTGTACATTTTCTGTATCATATCCGTTTTTGTTGTTTATTTATATATATATATATATATATATATATATGTGTGTGTGTGTGTGTGTGTGTGTGTGTGTGTGTGTGTGTGTGTGTGTGTAAAAATAAGAATATCATAATAATATCTGAAGGATCACATGTCAATAAAAATGCTGCTGGAATAATTCAGCTTTACTATTTTGACCTGGGTGAGCCTAAGAGGCAAAATATAATTTTAAATGCATTTTTAGATTATTTTATTAATCCATAAATATAATAAAAACGAATAAGCATAATAATATGTATTGTTGTTATTATTGTTATTATATAATTACAATATTATTGTTTTTTTATTGCTTAAAATATGCCTATATTAGAATTTTAGTGACTGTTTGATAGCAGTGCCCCACAAAACCACCTAATATTTATAAACAATAACTCATAGAAACTGTAGATTCAATGCTGTTTTTTCTTATATTTAAATAAACTGGATCAACAACAGGGAGATAGCGGTGATAGTTTGTGTGGCTGGCAGCTGCCTGCTGTGTTGCGTCTGTCAAAGATGACAGATGAGCTGATAAAAGAACACAGAGCCGCTCCATTCAGTCCACACCATTGTGTTTGCTTTGCTTTTGTGTCCTGATCAGTAGAGATCTTTGCCATGTAAAACGCTGTTGTTTCCTGGTTTGCGTTTGACTATGGCATTCTGTCTCTCTCAGCTGGGTGGGGTACGAGTATCCTGAGTTCCAGGGCCAGCAGTTTATCCTGGAGAAAGGAGACTATCCCTGTTACCAGGCCTGGAGTGGAAACAGCAGTTACAGAACAGAGCACATGCTCTCTTTTAGACCTATTAAATGTGCTGTAAGTTAATCTTGGGGCAACACTATGTCAAATCTATGAAGACTTACTCCGCCTCTTTCATCATCTTTGCAATTTGGTTTACTTCATATCAAATATCCTCAAAATCATCACCTCTGTGATCTCAATTCCCATACTCACCTCTCCCTGACAGAACCACACTGACAGTAAGATTACCCTCTATGAGTGCGAAGACTTCATGGGACGTAAATTTGAGATGTGTGACGATTATCCCTCCATTCAAGCCATGGGCTGGTGCAGCAAGGAAGTTCCCTCAATCAAAGTCAACTCTGGAGCGTAAGTCACCTCAGCTTTTTAACATCCTTGTCATTAATAAACTAGGGGAAATAGCTAAATATTGAATAACTAATAATTGAAATAATATTTCAATTATTCAGTATTTTTGAATGTGCATACGCATTTATTTAGATGTATGTACGTGTGGGTATATATACAGTATATATATATGTATGTGCTGGGCAACGATTAATCAGAATTAATCACATCCAAAATAAACATTTTTGTTTATTTAAAATATGTGTGGGTACTTAAGGGACAAACACATATAGTATATATTTTGAAAATAATTACATGTATTTACATGTATATATTTATATTCACATTATCTGTATTAAATATAAATATATTTAATAAGTATATACATGCACAAGTGTGTATTTATATATACACAATAAATATACACAGTACATTCACACATATTATGTACAAACGTTTATATATATATATATATATATATAATTGTATTTCACACTCAAATTATGCAGAGTTGTGTCCATTCTGGATCTCCATTTCTTTGTGACAAATAATGTATCACTAATGCAGCAGCTCCCTGCACCCTGTCGTATTTGTGTGCGGTGCAGTAAATGAGATTTGCCCTTTTCTTTGGCAGCTGGGTAGGCTATCAGTTTCCCGGTTACCGTGGATATCAGTACATCTTTGAGAGGGACAGACGCCAAGGAGAGTACAGATGCTACAACGAGTACGGCACCCAGGCACACACCAATCAGATTCAGTCTATGCGCAGAATTCAGCAATAAGACCAAACACCACTGTGTACACCATGTCATGCCGTGTCAATCCTATAGGCAATAAAGACATTATTTAAACTATAGTAAAAGAGTGCTTGTGGCAATTCCTTGCTTCCTTACATCTCTGCTTAATTCATGGATCTGCTAAGGGGTCATTCTTGATGTACAACAAGCAGATTTGATGTTTTTTTTTACATAGTTAAATGTATATCCTGCAGACATTCTCTAAAATAGTCAGACAAGCCTGATGAAGGAATAAGCCACTTCATTATATTTAACAATTGGGATGTTTCATGCCAGCTGAACAACAAAAACTCTTGCTTATGATGTCCTACACCAGCTATATGATGGATGTGAGACTGTTATATAATAAACAAGAGCATGATTTTCTTTATGTTAATGCCTCATTTTTTGTTCTTTGTGGACCAGCTTTTGAGGATTTTAGCTTCATTCACCTAAATATTCATATAAAATGTTTATACATTTTCTTTAAGTGTATATACATTTCCATCTTTCATATATAAATTAGATAGATATATAGAAAGTAATGATAATTACAAATCTATATAGGCTAATTAAGGACCTAAATTTAAAATTGAAAGCAATTTTAGCAATATTGTTTAAAAGAATTGTATTTTCTAATTGTAGGCTATATATATATATATATATATATATATATATATACACTGAATGCATTTTTTATATGTAAACAACGGTAGACTGAACAAATAACAAGCTTTATACCATTACTATCAGTCATGGAAGACAATTTCCTATTCTTTGTTCTCGAGCCACGTTCAGGACTGATGTCGATAACGCGAGAAAAAGATAAATATTATGTGTATATGTAGACAGAAAATATGATACAGCCCAGAAGTATGGAAAATAAAAGGGGGGTAGATTAATGTACTGCAAATGAATGATGAGGGCGATGGTTTGTCTGGAGCTGTCCGAGGTCCTGACCTTTGTGGATTAAGCACGTGTCGCACATATTCTTTCTTGATTATATATATATATATATATTTCATTGTTAAAAAACAGGCTAGACCTAATGCAACGAATGAATCTTTATAACAATAATGGGTTAACGGAAGTGCGGGTTCTTGTTCATCCAATCAAATGGTTCGTAACCCTGGGATCCGGGTGTGATCCGCCTCTTATTTGTTTGCGGTGTAACCGTTCAGGTCTCCAGCAGTATTTGGCTGCACACACCCACTCACAGGATCAGATGTGGACGGAGCAGTCGCTGTTTGAACACCCGATCCCACACCCAGTCCAGGATCTCCTAATAAATGTTGAACTGTACACACCTTTATCAAATACACATCTCACACGAGCTGATTAAAAGTGTTCCACTCGTTCTTAGTGCAATGATTATAAGACAGACAAGAGTGCTGAAAGCAGCTGGAACTGAGACAGGCTGCGGTCTGACATAACAGGACGGGGTAAGTCAGATTATGGAGGGAGCAAATCAAGACACAAGAGAGGCGCTATAGTGTGGGTTAGTTTTGATGAGGAAATAGAATTCAGGTAATTCAGCTATATCACAAATTAAAGTAAATCGTTTTAATAATTAACTCTAAATACACTATCTAAATAACATAAGTTGTAATCAAATAAAATATTTTAATAAAAAGTGTAGGCCTATTTATTACAGTTAATTCAAACTGATTAAAATGTTACATAAAAATGAGAAAGAGAGGGAGCAGGTAACACAGTTTGTTGGATCTCTGTAACAATGTTGTTTATGCTATCTTGAATCTTAACTATAAATATATATTTAAATATCTTAAATAGAACTCATTTTCTAGTGTTTGCCTGTTTCAGATGAACGTTGTTTAACGTTGCTTCTACCGAAGTCTAAACTGAAACGTATAACAATCAGGTTTTAAAAAGGCTACTTTATAGTTTAGATTATTTTGGCTCAAATGTTTAAATTTAAAACGAAAATAACATTCTTTTATCATTCAAAAATCAGATAAGCAAAATAAAATAAAAAATAACCCTTTTTCTGGGACTTTCACAGTGTGTAGCCTAATCCTACAGGTTCTTTGCAGATATTATCTGAAATTAAACCACAGTCATATGCCTGATTTCAATTATTTTCTTTATTCTTTATTTTTTGTTTATTTTCCCTTAATTCTCTATTTATGTTTTAATGTTCTCTAACTTAGGAGCGCGCAGCAGCATGAAGTAACCCGTGTCTCCTGGACAAACTGAAGAATCGCCTTGCATCCGGGGCTTGTTTTAAGTTGCCTGCGATCTATTTAATGACTCAGGCAGCTAAAGCAAGTCTGGGACGCCAGAGACAACACGACAGTCACCTACCTGACCTATTTCACGATCACAAGACTTTTTCACCCTTTAATACCCAATATTTAGGCCTAATTGTATTGTCAGTTTTAAATAATAAATCCACACTCCTGTACAGACAATCAGCAGTAGCATGTTTAATTGGCACTAGTACAAATCTAATAAAATATTTTTCTTCCTTTTGGGTTTTTGTTACTTTACTAGTTCACCAGTGAATGTCGTATGAATTATTGGCCAATGTAGGGTCTACCCAATTTGTTCTTGTTGCTTTTATTTTAACAACAGAATTTAAATCTATCTACATCATCGTTTCGTAATTTGTTAAGTTTTTTGTAGAAAAAGGTATGACTTATATTTCATATAATTCAAGCACTTGTATAATAAAAACGTGTCATCATAATGATAAAAGACCATTGTTATTGTTTAGAAAGATATAATATTACGCGATTTTAGAAATGTAGAATATTATGCACTATATGCAAAACGTATTTCAAGTACATGCATGATGTAACAGTCCGAGAGAAGCTATCAGAAGGCAGGGCAGAGGGTTTTACTCTATCATCTATTGCTCATTAAAGCAGCATAGGTTTGGGATAAAATGTTCTTGTTTACCATTATGCACTGAGGCATGGTTAAAGGTAAATATTCTCAACCAACATAGAACAGGCCTTTCTGTTTGCAAAGAGGTAAAAAGGCGGAAAAGAAAAAGGATCTGAACCGGTTTCCATGTCAAACACTTCAATTCTCCATAGAAACTCTGATCTTAACGCAGAAACTTTATTAAACCTTGATGGTGGATTGATAAGGCCGAATTTCTATCGGTTCCTTTTTATTGTGGAGACGGGGAGGGATGACAGAGGTAAATTGCTCTTTTAATTAAACCAATGCACCGAAGGAAATTGCTGTCTGAATATTGTCTCAGAGATGGGGCTTGTGACAGTTGCCTGGAAACTTCAATCTGTCTCACATTAATTCCAGATCACAGTTTTGAGATAAAGTTTAATAAAAATCTTTGCGCCAATGAAAGCCTACCCTTTCACGTCCTCCACCGCCACCACAATGCGACAGAACTGCGGAGGAAGCCTTATGTTTAACATGTATCTCTCAGGTACACAAATCTTTTTGTGCGTAAAATGAGAAATATTGCTGAAATGACTGAAAAGGAAAGGGCGATGCTAGGGGTCCGCGGGTGCAATGCTGCGCACCATCGCCGGTGTCTCCTGACTTCTCCGTCTGGAACGCATGTCCTCTTTTGTCGGAAATCGGATATCCTTTTTCCTGGACGCGTTTCCTGACCTCAGCGCTGAAGTCTGGGCAAATACATCGAGCAGCAACAAGACAATACTCATAATATTTAACCTCTTTTGCTGCGATTTGCTAGCTATTAATGGGTGACATTACGCGTTTTGTCTAAAATGACGAATCGCAAATACATTGAAGGGGAAATATTTTTAACGCATCTATTGCGTTTTGTGTTATTTCAGTATTTCAGAAGGCACTTACAATTTCAATCACAGCTCAGCTCTAAATGTCAGACGTATTTTCAAACGCTTTCTTTCAGACCCTACGGAAAATCTTTTGAAGGAAAGCAAAAGCTCTTCTTGGACCCCCATCAACACAGGAGTTCAAAAAGGTGAGTGTTGCGATGAACTGTTGACAGACAAACGTTCTCATTTTTGTGCAAACAAACAAACAAAAAACCTAGTGTGTGCAGTTTTTTTCTTTCTTCTCTTATTGTATTGTTGTAATTTTTGCAACCTCTTATTTTTCTAAATCACTGACATTGTTATTTATTGTTGTTTTATTTATTGCTCTTGATGTACGATGACCATGGATGATCTGAAAGGCGTCTTTTTATTTAACAATTATGCATTGTTATTATATTCAGAGGTCTGACTGCTTATTTGTGATTTTATTTTACTATATATTTATGATGAGGCCTAATTTTTTCTTTTCATTTTGAAAAGAATTTATTAGAAATAAAAGTCTTTCACGTGTGAACCATTACGTGTTCCTAAAAGAAGGTTCCTTGAATATGTCTTTAAATAACATTTAAGTTCTAATTTAAGGATTTTTTTACACTACAAAGAACGCTTCTTTATGGAACCAAAAATACCAATAAAGAACCTTTTTTAAGAAGACAATGCACCAAAGAACCTATAATGAAACATTAAACATGTTTTGTTAAGCTTTTAAAGATTGCCATTCACTCTCGCTCTTTAGCCTCTTGATTACAAAATGTCAGTCTGTTTTCCCTACATTTATGTACGCCTACTTTACTTGCATTTTAGGAAGTGGACAAATCCAGCTATGGCAATTTCTTCTGGAGCTGCTGTCTGACAGCGCCAATATGACCTGCATCGCCTGGGAGGGCACCAATGGCGAGTTTAAACTCATAGACCCAGACGAGGTGGCCAGACGGTGGGGGGAACGCAAGAGTAAACCGAACATGAACTATGACAAACTGAGCAGAGCTCTGCGCTATTACTACGACAAAAACATAATGACCAAGGTGCACGGAAAGCGATACGCGTACAAATTTGACTTTAATGGCCTGGCGCAAGTGTGCCAGCCCTCCTCAACCGAACAAGCTATTTACAAATTCCAGAGCAACTTCGCTCCCCTCCAGTTTTCAGGCATTTCCAAACTCAGTCTTGTTGCTCCAGGTGCTGGTCCGTCGGGGTTCTCCTACTGGCCCGGATCTCCTCCGACCCTGTATCACAGTCACAACCTGCAGCCGCCAGGACCCTTTGGTGCCGTGTCTGCGTCACATATAAGTTGCGTTAACAATATCAACAGTTTACATAACCTGAATAACATCAATAGTCACTATAACTGATTTTTTTTTTCATTTGCCACAGGAGTGCGCGCTGATAGACTAGTATACGCAAGGCTATAATCGAAAGCGCCACTGATTTAAACATTGTAGACATCATACAATCATACCCCAGATAAGAAAAAAAAAAAATGCCTTTATTCGCTTGAAAGGATAAATTGGGAAAAGCATTTGGTGGATTTTTAACGTTGATTAATTTTAGATAAGAAAGCAATTTAGCGCCATCTTATGGAAAACATACCACCATTGCTGGTACACTGTTTAATTCATCATTAAAATCAGCTGTTTGAAATTCTTCGTAGCCTACTCTACTGAAGTGAAGAAGAAATGAGCGCAATGTTGGAGAAAAGTCAGCATGGTATGAGAACAAAATGGTAAGAAGCAAAAATATGTTCGCTACTACACTTTTGTAACCGAGCATTGTTAACGCGTAAAGCGCTTTGATATTTCGTTATTTATTTAACGTCGACTTTGACTCGTGGACGGTGGCTGAATATTGGGTATAGGGCTACATTTTAAAAGTGCTTGCCCTAATAAACCCTTTTTCGGTCCACTTATGCACGAAAAAACTACATTAAAATGATTAATGTAAAAATCATGAACTGTTATATTTGTTTTTTGTGTGTTTCTGTAGTCAAGATAGCCTGGGTGTTCTTTGTTGTTTAGTTTCTCTCTCTCTCTAGAATTTGTATTCTAGACTCAAAATAGCAAATTTGCGCTATAAAAAGTATTTTATATTATTAAGCAAACGTGTGGGGGTTTACAACTAGGCCTATCGGCTAGCTAAAATTGAATGACAGGCTATATTTAACTAAGTACTAATCGGCATCGTAAAAAGAAAAAAAAATAAAGCGGCTCAATAAAAGATATAGGGGAAGGAAAATAATATCGCATAAAAAGTGAGAGGTTTCCCCTCTCCCTCAAGACAGAAACACGCGGCGTCTCTGCGCGCTCTTCTGGACACAAGAGGGCGCCATGTATCTACATTCAACCATAACCTCAATGTGAGTCAGCGCTAGGACAGCGGATTTCCAACCTGTCCTGGAAGCACCCCTGCCTTGCACATCTTGTATGTCTACCTTATCAGAAACACCCAGTACAGGCCTTGCAGGCTTTACTGACGGGCTCATGAGTTGAATCAGGTGTGTTTTTTAAAGGAGACATACAAAATATGCAGGGGAGGGGTGCCTCCAGGACATGTTTGAAAACCACTGCCATAGGACATCCTTTCAGCTTCATATATCGCAAAAACTAAAAGGTAGAAAAAGGGGAAATTAGATCATTTCCATGTAGTGTATCAAGACTAAGATATCCACATGGCAATGCATTTCCTACTTTGTGGAAAATTGTTTCCTTGTTCAATTGACCAGTAGCTCATATGATGTCATAGGCAAGGAATTTCTTCAGCATTTCTGTATATTGTGAGGAGACCCATAAGTCCCATCAGTGTGATCTGCATTTCAATAGCAGCTCTACTGGGCTCTGCCATTTATGGCAGGATTTGTTTGCACTGGACCTATTTTAAATCCAGCTCTAGTCTGGCCAACAAACTCCAGCTTAGAGAAAGTGCCAGCACAGACATGGACACAGCCCCTTTAACATAATATGCTCAAACAGTATTTACGCTATGGGACAAGTTGTCACAACATAACCTGTATAGTGAAGCCTGTATTTATAACACATTATAAGGGTATTCTTAAGGCATTATTATGAATGCATAATGCATTATAAATAACTTTATAATATGTTGTATAATCTCATGAATATTCATACAGTTTTAATGTGTCATAATATTAACATATTTGTGGTTATAGCTTTTAAGAGTATGATCATTTTTAATAAACACGGTTCATCCACTTGAGATGGGTTATATTTCTCATAGTTATAATGCATTATAAGTCTCATATCTTGCCGTTTTACTTATGTTACTTTACCTAAAGCCGAAAAATATAACTTATATACCACTTATAAGTAATTATAATAGCAACACACACACACACACACACACACACACACACATATATATATATATATATATATATATATATATATAAATTCACAGTCAGCCATAAGAACAAACATCAGATCAGATTAATGTGTAATGTGACACATTTGCTCTTGACATTTAGTTTTATATATAATACCAGTTTAAATATTTTAATGGTATCCTTTAGACAACTGTTGATAAGTAACTCTGCAACGTCAGTACATATCAACTAGCCTTCATTACAATATTAGTGAGTCTGCTAAATATATGCTAACACTTTGTTTTGATGGTTCCTCAACAGACATACAGAGTATAGGATACTTTGCAAAGTATGTGAATACTCCTACCCTACCTATGTCTACTAATACTCTTAGATTTATATAACAAACATTTTTTTTTAGTTTAAAATATTAGTTAGCTCACATTAGCGTCAATATTAGCCTCACAGGAAACACCTGCACCTAAACACTCACAAGATGTTGTAAGGTACTGTGTCTATAGATATGGTAACAGTCTATAGATATGATATAGTCCATTATAAATGAAGTAGATTTACTATGGTGTTCATAAATAATTATACTTTTAAAAGTTATAATTACAATAAGTAAATATTAGAATGTATTATAATTGTTTCAATGATTATACTGTACGTGAGGTATAACACATTATGCAATGTTTTTATTTACATAAAGCATTATGCGTTCATTATAGGAATACTATTATAATGTATCATAAATACAGGCTTCATAGAAAGTGTTACCTTATATTCTTCTCCAAAATAAACAATAAACATCTGTGCATTTGTTAAAAATATAAATGTTCTTAATATGGTTTTAACTTTCCTATAGTGTTTAATACAATTTCCATATAATGCTACAGAAATAGTTACAGCCAAATACAGTAGAGTAACTAAATGTACAGTTTTATTTTCAGTTATTATTATTACTGAAAAACAGTGACCTTTTTATTTGAGCTATGTAGGGAAAGTGGAAATGTAAACAATAACAACAAAGAGCATCTAATCTATATATAAAGTCTACCCTCCGTAGGTCTCCTCAGTGTTCACTAAGATAAATCGGTCTTATAATAAGCTCTCCTGAGTTCTAGGGTGTCATTGAGTAGGTGAATGTACAAGAGTTAATCTGGACATTATCTGTGCTAAGTCCGGTGCAACAGCTTTTGCATAACACACATGTGGGAGGGAAACATTTCCAATCTTTTCTGCCCTATACAAGTGTTTAAAATCAAACATGTTACGTCATGCTTTGCACCTATATAAATAATAAACTAACAGGTAATGTTTTAAGGCCCAATGCTTTAGTTTCTTAGATTGTGTTTGCAAGTATGATGCCACTTGCTGGTCATGTTGGGTCAAGGATAAATGCTATCATTAAAGGAAGCAGAAGAGCCATCAGTCTAATTCAGGATTGTTAATGGTTTTTAGCCCCTCTAAAAGGCAGCTGAAATAATTGTTTCTGGTAAACACAACCCTCTGTGACAGAAGAGGAGTGTTGGCTGGTAGCCCCTAGAGAAACCTTAATGAGCAATACTGCTTTGAATCTGTCTGTGTGATCCAGTGACTAACTCCCAGCCAGTGGGTTGCACTGAATGTATCATCCATTCAAGTCAGTCACGGAACGCCCACTCTCACGCTATGTATAGTCAACATCCTCCATCTCGCTCTCCCCCAGAGAATCTGTGTAATCACGTCTGTGGCTAATTATTTCATACTGAATGCATAAAAACGTAGGCAAAAATACAATTTTTGAAACATTTTATATTATTTGAAGTATCTGTTTTGAGGGATGTTTACAACACAAGCGATAAATGTGGATAAAGGTACTGTAACAATAATTAACCGTATTAGCATTATTTTAACATTGATTATTTTAAGCACGTTGTGGACTCTGCTAATTTTTACATGTTGTATAAATTTTTAATTATAATTTTTTTTAAATATCTTGAATGGGCCTTTTTATGGATTTCTGTTGTAATTAATTCACCTTCATGTCATTCCAAGCCTGAATGAATCATATTTCATCTTTTTGTTCCATATACATAAAAAATCATGTAGGCTTAGAAGCCAACATAAATACATAAAATGGTCAGAAATTTCTAACACAAATGTTTGGCTGAACTATTCCTTAGAACTAAAGAACTATATTCTTTATTGAAAAAAGTATAACATTTAGATAAATAAGTTGGAAAGGAGCGCTGCTTGACATGCTTACAGGAAGGTGTTTATTCACTGACCTGCTAAAAGAGTATTATTACTGACACTTTGATTTCCGATGTGATATAACATATTTCTGCTAATCTGGGATCAGTTAGTGGAAAGACTTAGATAAGACCTCTTATATACAGTATATATAGCCAGGGGACAGTGTCATAAGGTCAAGCTGAAGAAAGCCTCCTGACAGATTAAGGAACCATTTTAACAAGTACAGGAAAAGAACTAATCCTGTGCTTGGCACCTTGGTTAGGGTCTCTGGGGTAATCACTTGTTTACTGGGGATCCTGCAGTCTTCATAAATGCAACTAATGAGGCACGTTTATTCAACAGATAAAACATATTAGTGTCAGTAATGTTGGTTTTACATATTATAAATCGGTTGTCCCCCATTTAGATCTGAATTGAAATTAATTAAGAAATTCTGGAATTAGAAAACTGGAATTTCAAAGAGGATTGAACAAAGTTTTCTTTTTCTTTTTAATTTGGTAAATAAAACATTCGGAGTAGGAAGAAATACAGTTTCAGTCTTTCTACTTCAAAATGTGGAATTTTTGTCATTACTTGTAAAATATAAGTTACAATTTCTGGTTGCAATAGTAATTTCTAAATAGTTTTTAAAGTATTTTTAGATAAACTAAAACTATTCGCACTCAAAATTGACAATGACCTTTTATAAATATTTAAGAATCGGCAAATAAACAACATTTTGGAGTAAAAAAAAAAAAGTTTTAGAAGGATTGATTGATATAAATAAAACCTACAGGCCCACTAAGGCTGCCTACGGGAGCTGTTTTGGAGCCATGGGGGGAAACGAGCTAGCCTATGTGCATGTTGCTTACAACAGAAGCTGTAAAAATAGTTTCAAAACTGAGACGTTTTAGCTGACGGCTAGATAATTTCCTACTTAAAAACTACATGGCACAAAATACCCTCCTTAACGCGTATTTCGTGTGTGCACGTGGGCACGCGCTGCTTGAAGACGAAGCGCGTGAGTTTCCGCAGTGCTGTGAATGAGCGATCCTGCGGTTACTATAGCGACAGACTAGAGAGATGAAGCCCCAGTTCACTTGTCTTCCGCTGACCCAGAGAAACCCCTCTCAAAGACTGCAGCAAATTCCGGCCAATGAACTCGGAGATCATTGAGTGTTTTATCCACAACTCTGCGAGACTAGCTCATTCTTGCTTTCAGGTGAACGGGACTTCCGGATGATGAAAAAGCCCATAGAAAACAAAGCCGCAGCCTTGGATAGAAGTCGACAGCAGGATTGATCTATAAACTGTAGTTTAATAATTTCTATTAGTTTCCTTTCTTTTTCAAAAACTATTATCATAGGGTAAAATAAATATACAAACACGCAGAATAAACAGGGAGGAAATAAATATAGCTTGTAAGTCATACGAAAAAGTAACAAGTGACTACAATGTATTTGGAGTTTTATTGTACAATGTAGAGATAAAGGATAAGTTACTTGTCCCAAAGATCAGCTGAACCTATGTAGACTATGTTATATAATTTTAAAATATGTCGTCAAATGGCACGTGGTCAGTGCATTAATGAGCTTGTGCATTATCGATCAAGAAAACCAGTCAGACTGGGCACTGAAGAATCATGTCAAAATATATAATAAACTCCAAGCATGATCATTTTCCTCAAACCAACGTGAATCAAAACAACAAGATCACCCAATAATTGGCACGTAGAACATATAAGTGAAGAGAAAACAATTTCAAGTTTCAAATCCAGAATGGCTGGAGACAGACGTCTGTCAATAGAGCGAATGAGCACAAATATAGGTCAGCACCTTGGATAGTTCCATTCACATCTCTTCAAGTGGAGCATCATCCTCCTGAGACCCAGACAGTCACTTATCCGCGCTATACCTTTTAATCCTTGATATAGCAGCTTCCAGATTTTTTAATAATCATGTGGCCTGGAACTAAACGAATATTATGTTTGAAAGGCCAACACTTAAATCATGTAAACATTTCTAAAGCAACATTAGACCTTTAGGTCTCAGGAGAATAGTGACACAGATAACTTAGAAATGGCAGATGAGGCTGACAGTTACATGGAATAAACGTTGTGCCTTCCCTTTTTTATGAATGACTGTGAATCACAGCAACAGATGTAAATTTATACGACATGCATAAAACTGCAGCTACTCCGGTGAAGCCATGTTGGCTATTACAAATCACCAAGGCTACTTATTACTGTTAAAACAAAGCCAACACAACATCATAAATACTAAACTGATAAATCGGCTCAAGGTGCAACGTAACAGTCATTCAGGCAGAGCTGATTACAATTACGTCCAAAACATCAAAGTAATTGATCTCTGCTCAGATTCTGAGCACAGTTAGCGATCGACTTCGCTTCCATCTTTCTTATAATCTCCTTCGTTTTTTAAGTCTTGAAAAACCTCTGTAAAAAAGTGCGGATCCATGTTTATCTGCAGCATTTTGCCGCTCAGTTTATCGATGACATCTAACGAACGTTCCCAGAACACGTCATTATTGGTGTCGACCATGAAGGGCTTGAGAGGGTACGAGATCTCGTTCCCTATGTATGAATACGCCAGATAGAGGCAGGTCAGAAAGGTCCCGTGGAGTTCACGTGGATTATCAACATCCTCGGTCACGGTTTCCCTAACGAGCAGATAGACGAACACGAGGTTGGCAGGCGTGATAAACCCGTGGTCCTGCCAGCCCTGCAACAGCAGAGTCCTGTCCACGTTTCGGAACCAGAGGATAACCTCGTTTGGGGTGAGTTCCCTGACTTTGCTGCATCGTTTGCACAGGAATTCGCCCAGACAACGCAGCAGCTCCCCGGTGGAGGCCTGGACTATCACGCGCCTCGGTGAGACGAGCGACCGGCTGCTGGGCTGCTTCTGCACCGACACCAGTTGCTTCGCCGCTGGAGTGTACTGGTCCTGATCCTGGCCCGGGTGAGGAGGGACCGTGGGAATGGGCACCGCGAGAGGTCCATTCTTCGTTTTCTTCTCGGACTGTTGCGATTTCCTGGAGTTCTCCTGATTCAAATGTTCGACCTGACTGTCGCTGCTCGCTGGCAGAGGGAGAGGATCCGGACTGACTTTCTTGGCACTTTTTTTCTTACCTGATGCAGTCACTAGCCGCTTAAATGTGAGCGTGGACACGACCACCGACTGCTTTTTAAGGCTTTTCTCTATTTTCCCGTTGGCGTCGTCTCCTCCATCTTTCAGAATGGTCCCCTTAGTCGCTATAGGGGATATAGAGAGCACGGTCCCCATATCGCAGAGCGCGCCGACAAAAAAAATATATATATATATATTTTACGGCCCTGCGAGCGCGGAGACGTCGCGGTGGAGATCGAACGAATCAGATCACAAGGGCAGCTCCATTTGTTTAGTGAAACCGGCAGGTTAGCAGGTGGACTGACAGCCCATCAGAAATGAAATTCCAGAGCAGCCAGACACTCCCTCCACTCCTTCTGCATTAGTGACTGCAAGCCAGTCCTGCATTGCCTACCTCAACTAGAGGGGATTTGTGGTGAGCCTAACCAATCTGACATCAGCTTCTGCTAACCGGGATTATCTCAACGTGTCTGCGTAATTAGCCAACCTCAAGGCTTCAGAAGACGAATGACAGGCTGAAGCACCAATAGAAGCGAATGCCTGCGTTCACATTATCACTTCAGAAGGTGGAATTTTTTACACCGCATGAGCCAAGTATAGTTGCGCTATTCCCAGACAGGGCACAATTCTCTCCTCAGCTCTTCCATTTAACCTACTTAGCACTGAAATAGTTGAAAAAGAAAACAATGACTGGTGATTAACCAAGATAAATGTAATGCGAAATTGTTTTTTACGAAAGAAAAGAAAATTGCTATTTGTTATAACTAATATTTGGCCCAGAGGGTCTCCTAGACATTTAAAAAATGATTTTTTGGAAACCGTATAAATGAAATTAAACTCTCTGCACATGTTTTTGTTGTTTGGAACAACTCACTGAAGGTGAATTAATCAGTCTTGGCGGAAACTGAGGTTACATGAGTAGCCTACTCCCTTAAGTTTCCATGAGATTATGAAAGGAAACCCAAATTCATCAAGCTGCTCTGTCGCACTTAAATCTGGATTAAGCAGTCAACATGAACATTTGCTCTGTAAATAGCCTATTTATGACAAATTTAATCATTCTTTATTATTCGTCAGGAGACACTGATAAGTATTATACAGAGAAAAGACATGATGCAATATATAACAGAATGCAATCCAAACATCAAATGTCTCAAATCCTGTTTATACATTTACAGTTACATTTAAGTGACCTTAAAAAAGAGGAAGAACAAAAGCAAATAAAATAGGCAGTTTTCATATAATATATAATTCAAGGTTTATTAGACAGCTAGATTAACTTTCACACTAACACTGTTCATGTGTTCCTGTGCAAGTTATATGTTGGTCTTTGTGTTTTTGCTACTGACCCCATGCTGGTCTCCCATCTGTGGCTCTACTGAATGACAAAAGGCCTGTCTGATCATAACAGCTGCAGGACAGATAAACTGTAATACACTCTGAAGTACCTTTGAATTGGACAGTATTATAAGAAACAAAAATCAAGTATTAAAGGTATTTGCAGAGTGTGTTGAATTTAAGTGGGTTTTAAAATAACTTAGTGCACATTATTACACAATAAAAATGCAATATATTGATTTGCTACTTATTAAGAGTACTTTCTTTTAAAATATGTTAAGTTACAAAGCACATAATGTGATAACAAAACATGCTCCAAAACTAGGACAAAGGGAACTTGTGAGACTCAGAGGAATTGCCCACAACGCTGCATCACACTGTTAGAACTGACAGTACTGCAGTCTGTCTAATGAATATTCAGTGAGAGGGTTATGAATATTCACCTCTTGCAGCAACTTTACACAGTTACTGTGAAAAACAATGTGTCTGTAAAGAAAATTATTACATTTTTCTCCATCTCTATCTGTCAGTCCAGTAGGCTACTTAAGGACAATGGAATTATCTTTTTAACAACCAACCATAATCATATTGGCTGTGGTTAAGCATCTATTTTTAATAAATTATATTACAGTCAGATGTGGCATTTGCCTAATTTGTCAGTATTACCTAATTGCAGATATGAATCAGAATGACTGTATATCAACAGTTGAGAGACAACTGTTGTGGAGGAAGTACTTGCTAAATCAAGGCAATTAAGGATATGTAAGTTACATCTCAGATTTACAGTAAATTCAGTTTTAGAACGTCCTTTTATGAAGACTGAGTGGATATTGGATACATCAGTAAATAAAGGCTGTTTAGTACCACTGTATTCTTTGAAGACAATCCCTGCACTCTCTCTCCACCTTGTGGTCAGTTATAGAAATGCATCCTACAAAACTGATTAAGCAAAGTTGGTTTAAAATTGGATGACACTGTCCAGCTGCATACTTCACATCACATATTGTTCATAAATATCTGATCTTACAAATGTAGGTACATATTTATTGGTATTTATATATATATTAGGGGTGGGCATAGATTATTTTTTTTTAATCTAGATTAATTTTGAAATTAATCTAGATTAATCTAGAT
>JAUCMU010000151.1:6416575-6431450 GCA_032275025.1 Enteromius treurensis
GTCATAAAAATTTTCATTCTGGCTTGTCAGGGGATGTCATTTCAACGTCTGAAAAAGACCATTGTTTAGTGGGTTAATTTGTGTCTGTGTAATTTATCATTTTTATGACTTTGTGTAACAATTTCTCTGTGTATGGCTCATCCCACTGTGCATTGCACTTTTCACAACAACCTCAAACTATGCAGGCATTTGGAGCAGGGACTAGGTAGTCAAACTATAAGTGCAGTCAAAATTAAGTTTAACCAGCAGATGGCATTGTTGTATGTTCGAGGCAAGCGTGAGTGTTGAGTTCTATAAATCACTAGACCGTACCGGCCATGTGTTTGGGGACAGGGTCATGCTGAATACTGTGCCACTGCCAGAAACAACAGACAGATCCCTGATTCCATCTAAGTAATGCGGCTCATGAAAGGCCAAAGCCCTGTGATAAATCCATTACCCACAACTCCTGTAGTCATTGTCCCACCTCTTACTGACCTCCCAAAATAAACCCTAAAATCTTCCTCTCCCAGGGCTGGGAAACTCACTCGGACGTCCGATCAGCCGGAGAAATGTTCAACGCTTCATTTCAGGGCAAATGTATAAATACGTTTATAAGATCATCACTTGGTGTCCTGTGGTCTTTTATGACACCAGTGAATGACAAAGTGAGGGCGAGAGACACAGTGAGCAGATTCCTGCGCCCCAGGCCCATTTATTAGCACGTTTGAAGTACCGGATTGACATGGAAAGCACATGAAGCACAACTGCGTGTGTCCAGAAGTCGCTCTTTAGCAGAAAATCAACAGAATACTTTAGCGTTCTGATGCAAATCTAACTTACAGTAAATGTAAAGATGTTATTGAATGCATAATTTAAATAATACTGTTGTGGGTGGTGACAACCTGTCTGCTATAAATGGACATTTGCAGGTTCAAACCCTACAGTGGGTCATCCATAAACTAATAACCCCTTAGAGAAAATCACTTGACCCCAATTTACTCCAAAGGCATTTTACTTATGCTCTGTAATCTGTAAACTGCTTTGTATGAATGAATTGACAAAAAACTTAATTTTCCTTATGAAAAGTGTGCTCAAATGTACTAAATGTCCACTTGATTTCTATTTTAAATTCTAAATGTATATTTTTAAATAATTGTACTGCAGATAAGATTATTTAATTAGATGAATTGTATTTAAAGAGAGTATAATTTCATAAATTTCTTACACTAAGTGCATTTTTAACAGTTTATTGTGCTTTTATGTAAAAAATAAAAGGTTAACTTATTTTTAACATAATTTTTTATCATATTTAAATGATCTTTTTGTCATTCTTTAATGAATTTGTGGTTCTGACTAAAATATTAAATCACAGGTAACCTGTTTCATTATAATTTTATCTGTAGTGTGCTATTGAACCTTAGTTTACCATGGTTTCCCATTAATGCTTGTCAGTTTATCCAACCTTTATCCTAGTTTATCCAATAGTACGGATGACCTAAACCTAACCCCGCCCCTAAACCTTCCTGTCACGGGGTTTTAGACAAATCGTACATAATCGTACAAGTGAGGTCGTACAAATTAGTATGCATAAGCAGGAATTTGGGACCTCATATGAATACGTAAATTGGTCGTGAGACTGTGTTGGTTTATGTTTATTGAAACTTGGTGTATATTAGGCCTATTTACGCAGCAAAATGTCAATTCTTTCACTTTCACAAGTTTGTTAGAACCATGTGTGACGTTTTTAAAAATTAATTGAAATTTGGAAACATGTTTGTATAAAATTTTTGTACAATTAAAAACACAACGCCTTTTAACATGGGCAAAAACTGTTTAAATGTTCTTTACAATATCTTTTTCACATAAAACAATAAAGTCATAAAGGACTGGAATGATATGAGTACATGAAGATAGAATTTTTTTTTTTTTTTAATTATCCCATGTAATAAATAGGTTTTATAAGCTTATTTTAAATTGTTCCCCATTCAGACACCAATCTAGTTTGAAAATAAAGTGAACACATCACTCATAATTTTTAATGCTCTCAATAAGATTTCAGCGTTTGTTGTCTGGTTGTGGAACCAACCTCTGAATGGGTTCTGGTCACACACTGGGTTCTTTCACTGACACGGAGGGAAGGCTGGTTCCCTTGTCTGCAGAGTACTTCAAACACCTGGTCCAAAATCAACAGCACATGTTGAAAAGCACTTCCATGCTGGGCGATGATGTCACCTGAGCCCGCCATACTGCAACACTATGACTTGTCAAATTAAAGAGAGAAAACCACAGAGATGTGTACCCCTTGGAAGCGGCGAGGCCTTTTTCTCCTTTCCTTCTGGGAAATGGAGATTGTGTGTCAGAAGGCCATTTTCCAGAATCCACCTGCTGCCAAGCTTTAATGGCGTGATAAACAAAGAGAAATCGTTAGAGAGCATTAAAAACACAGCCCCTAACTCGCATGCGACTTTGGTTTATGAGAAAGAGGCAAATGCTCTACTCTCTAAAAGCTAAGAATAGAGGCTCTTTATTTCGTTTATATATCGGTTTACAATTTATACAGTGCACTAAAGTAGAGAAACTGCAACCTTGTAAACATTTTTCATTAAGCATCCTTAAAGCAGCTAGAATTAGAATAAACTTTCACAACGGCGCAGCCACACAATGCAGTCATAAAACAGCTAGGGTAGTGTATGAAATAAGGCTCTAAACTTTCCTTCAAGTACTGAAAACAGCTTGCGTTTTGACCCAAAAACACTCACAGCAACAGCTATTTTTTATTTAAGTAGGCTATACTATTTTTTACTATTAGCGGCTATTAGCATTGTTAACGATTCTCCAACAGAGGGCAACACAGGCTCCTATATCAGACGAAAGTACAAAATTCGAGCATAATTGAGTCTCTATACGCACATAAAATGACATTTCTTATTTTAGCCATCACCCTTCTGCCCACAAGAATGATTCATCAGTGCGTGAAAGCTGCTAAGTATAGGCCAAAACTTAATCCTTGTCAAGCGTACAATATTAAATAAAGCCAATAATTTCAGCATCTGTTCTCATTATGCCTAAACGGAGAGTAATTGTTTTCAAATTTGAAAAATGTGGTGATGGAGCTCTCAGCTACTGCTAATATGGCTGTTGTTATTTCAGAGGGACCCAGAGGAGTATTTAGGCAGCTGCCGAGGCCTCCGTCCCAGCCCTGGTATCATCCCCCCATCAGGCACTCCTTGAAGTGGTTTTATAAGACATGACGAGGGAGCCCGGGCCGAAAGTGATCAGCGGGCGACACACATCTGAAACCCATTTCCCACAATTAAAGGGGAGAGACTATCAGTTCTAAACATCGGCTGTTTCCACGGTATCGGTTCAAACATTTGCCTCGTGCACACAGTCCCATAAACAGTGACAGAACATTTCCAAATATATTTGTTTAGAGAAAAAAACACTGTGGCCTTTCCAGCTGGGCCTGTAGGGGGGCTTCTATAGATCAATAAAGGTTGTGCTTTTGACAGTGGTTTGAAAGTTTGAGAGCGGTCCCAGCATCTACACCTGGGGTGGGACGGGTCTTGATGTGTAACGGTGTGAGTGTGTGTGGGTGTCTGGCTTGAGAAATGCCTTTGCTGGTCATTTTCTCTCTATTTATGAGCTCATCAGACTTCAAACACAATAAAACAAATACCAGACATACAGCTAGTGGTATGGCAGACCTGATTGCTATCAGAAACGGCAATCAAGCCAGTTTAACTCTGAAATGCATTGTTATAATTCCAACACACAAAGAGATAGTAAACAGCTTTGACTTAGCAACGTTTGGTTCACTGCTCTTCATGCTGAAGTCTAAAAATGCACTGGCTGAGAGCATTATAAATTCTGAAACTTAGTCTGTAATGATGGTTTTGTGAGATAAAGAGCTTGTTGATTTGCCGAAGAAGCGCTGTGTGAGACTTTTATACTCTTTCTTGGGTGTGTTTTGGTCCATATTTAGGTGTATATAATTTGATAATGTGTGACGTTTAGACCCTACCTAGGCAAAGGGTTCATTATTACATTGGGCAACAACAACATGATTTATAAAAAAAGCCTTGTCATGCATAAATTGTTAAAGAAAAACATTGTTAAAGAAGATGTGTTCTCTAGAAACTAATTTTTCCACATAAATTTTTTAACCACAAACAAACCAGTAGCTGTGACTGTTGTCTCAATAAACTCCCATTTAGCAGCTTATTAGTTAGTAAAGTAGTTTTTTAAGTTCCGGTAATATGTTCTTGCAGAATATGTTCTTTTTAAGTACTAGTGTTAACAGCCAATGTGTTAATAATAGGCATGCTAAAAGCAGCTTGTTGATAGTTTTATAACAATATTTAGTATACTATACTAAACAGAAATAAAATAAAATATAAATATTACATGAAAACGTACGAAGAACTAAAACTGAAATTAAACAAGAATATATGTGAAATAACCGAACTGAAAAATTTTAAAATTAACACTGGATATACATATATATATACATATTTATTTATTTATTTATTTTATTTTTATTATTATTATAATTTTCTTTTTTCTTTTTAATTGTGATTTAGAATTTACATCAAGCATAATGCAAACCTTAAAGCTTCTGAGACTTAAACTTGAGCACTGCCAGAACGTTAATTGAAATTAAATGATTAAGGATGGCTTGTGTCTGATGAACACTCCAAGAGCTTTAGCTTTAGCTCAGTCATATGAAACAGATTTCCCTGTGGTCAGACATGCTCTCCTCTTTGGAGGGCCGATGTCTCTGTGGACTCAACCACTTGATAGTGAAAGGCAGATATGTCAAAATCTAAACTGTCATGGGGGGATGATCCCGGTTCATCTTTGGGGCAAACTGTGCCTAAGCTCATTACAGATATCAAGCAGGGGCCATTGCTCTGCTACATTGTCTATTTAGTGTCTGGCACAGAAATGAGAGAGACATGCAGAGAGCATTGCTTTATAAAGTCTGTCAACTTTAAACTACTGTCATGTATGCCTCGTGTGGTCTGGTTTCATGAATGCATAAAAAAAGCAGCAGAAATGTGAAGCGTATCATGCTCCTATGAAAAAGGCATAATTTAAGGACAATAGAAGATACCTAAAGAAAAAACACTCTTTAAAAAAATGTATGAATTAAATCCATCTGTCCATTAATTCTTCACACTGCTTGGCTTGAGCCTATTTCGGTATTATAAAATAATAATATAATAGAGAGTAAAGAACAAAGTAGCTTTTAACTTAATGATATTTTGGAAATGTATTCCCATTTCAATAATTTCATTTGATAAGCGCATTTAAACATGTGACAAAAAGTAGTTCCAAAATTGAAAACCGTAAATGTAATATTGAAAATTAATATAACATAAATGAAAATTTGTTTCTGGTGAACTTGGTTTGATAGTTAGTATTTAATATATATATTTTCATACTTGTTGTACAAATGTCTGCATTTAGACCTAAAGCTTTATTGAATTGACAGAAAGAAAAGTGAAGAAATTTTGAGTGTAGATAGCGTTCCATAATTTTCTTTAACTCTGCAGTCCTGTGATAACATTTACACCGTAACACTCTATAAGACATTGTTGCAGTCTTTGGAGGGCAGCAGTTTGTGCCAGTGTCAGCCCATAAAACGGCCAGCAGCTAGGCCTCTGGTCGCTGTAAGGCAATATGAGCATCTCAGCGAGAGCCTGCTAGACTAATCCATCTCTGTCCAGCAGCATTGTCTGCCTGCTGGCTGGAGCTGCATCTGGTGTCACCGTCTCTGAGAGAGTCTGCCTGCAGCCCCATAAACATACTAATCATTAACACAAGCCGCTTCAGCCAAGAGTGCTACACTCCCACAGCTGCTGAGAGCACTAAAGGGGCACATAAATCTGTCCTGAGAAAAGCGAGCAGAGGACACGCTCTCTGGTGGGCACTGGGAAAATGGACATTTGTTGCCGTTGGGATGGTTGCCGTTGCTGACGGGAACAAAGGTAACCTTTTGGACTGCGAAGAGGGTTAGGTACCTCGTTGGGCCATATGGTTTCATGTGTTTATGCTTACATTGAGCTTTCCGATGAGTTACCAGGCCTATCTGTTCCAGACCAAAAGTTTGGAATGATACATGTCGTTAAAATACACGCAGATGCTCCAGATGTTGATTATTTTTGTGCTGGACTGAACTATGAAAAATGGGTCAAGGGTAATGCTGCATTTTGCCCCACTGAGAATTACTTGACTCTTTCACATTATTTGATTGTTTTCCGTATTTTCATAACTCCATGCCATCTCCTGCCATGCTTGCTTGGCAGCCAATACCATCATTATTATGAAACAGCAATAATTGCAGATGCCCAGAAGGAAAATACAGCTGCATAAAATAGCACAGAGACACATATATCATCAGCTCATCAACTTCTGCAGAAAACTGAACCAATCAGAGGTGATGAGCTTAAATAGTTTGTTTGTGCGGTTTCGGAAGGCACCAGAAGGCGAAGTCTTTGGCACAATATCAGTAGGATGCTTTGTGGCTCTAGGGTTCCTATGAAGCTTTTGTTACGGAGTAAAATGTAAACTATGTATAGTTTATATATGCTTTCTATCTTATGTAAGTAGTCTACATACATGCTTAATATGTTTTTAAAAGACAAACTTCATCTAATTTGAACAGACTGTTTGATAGAGAGTCAGCTAGTGATGCAGTTTCTTCTTCTAGACTAGCTGTCACCAATGCAAAGGTAAAGATAAAGTTGTGAGCTGTAATGCTCGTTGTGTCCTGTAGAGGGGGCACATCCTAAAGCTCTACACTAAAAGCCTTCCAGTGATGCTGAAACCCACCTGCCTGCCAGATGTCATTGTGCTTGTCCTCCATGATTCATAGAGCTTGTGTTTTTTTAAAATTCCCTTTCTGCCCTCACCGCTGATGGTATTTCTCTTACCCTGGTATATGTTTACAGTAGCGTATTAAGCTTGAAAAAGGTGAGACGAGGTGAGGGAAATTACACCTGATGACAGGGTGACTATGGGGAATCCCAGATACGTCACTTTGCTAAGGTAAATCAAACTCTTCACACTCTCCACACACAAAATTTTAGGGACACTTATATGGCGTATAGTCCATGCTATGATTATTGTGGTTGTCATGGGGATACAGGTGTATATAAATTCTAAAATATATTTCTGTTGGATTTTATAGTGTAGTTTTATAGTTTTGTTTAAAATCACACTCCATGTGAGTTTGCAGGTCAATTAGGTATTGATTCTATTTATTTAGTTGCAATATGAATTTTTTATTAACTACTTTTTGTCATTGTTCATTCACCCATGTACCATACGTTATGAGACCTCCTTTTATAATATTATAATAATATATTATATACTTTTTCTGAGGGGTAAATAAAGGCCTCCTTTAACATATCTGTGCATTTTTGGAAGATAAATGTCCATATTTCAGTGTCATAAACACTTCTTTCTCATTCTTGCTGGCTGTGGTAACCGGAAGCAGTAACGGTGGATGTCATAGGATGTATTTTTTTGTCATTTAGAAATGGTCGGCCATTCTTACGTTTTTTATTCATCAGATTTAGAGAAACTTAGCAGTACAGTACATAACTTGTCCACCAATGGATCCTATGCAGTGAATGGAAAATCTGCAAAACCCATCAATGCGTTTTAACTTTAAACTAACATTTTACAAATAATGAACATACCTTTGAAACACATGAGACAAAGCCGTTTTATTGTACAGTAACAAGTCATCGCATAGGAGCAGCCATTTTGAAATCACAAGACCTTTTGAAGAATTGTTATTTCAGACTTTTTTTTTTTTTGTGGAATAAATGCTTCTACGTCTTACATGACCTAAGGCTGATTGCGTTTTTAACTAATTTCCATTTTAAGGGGGAAAACTTCTTCCAAAGTGATTGCAGAATACGTAGTGCTGCAGAAACCCCTGCTACCTTCAGCCTGTACAGGTGAAAAACTATTTTGTTCTAGTTGGTTGAAGCACTAAGCACAAGCTCAGAGTAATTATCCTCTGTTTACATCTAAAAAGCAGCTTGCAGTACAGCGACTTGGAAAAGAGGCACAGTAATTTTACAGTAGACTATAATTGCATGCTTACTGTCAAGGAAACAAGCCAAGCACAATACTAAGTTGATTACCTGTGGTATGAAATCACTTAAAGTTTGCCTAACTTCGTTGCATTACCGTCCAGTAAACACTGCACTCACATACAATTTGGCAGCTAGCTTTTGAAGAGCTTACGGGAGCCAGAAGTATAATTCACGACAGAAATGGAGCATCACTTAATGAATTGCTTACACATACATGTTCCATGTTGTTATGGATACTGTCTTTTTCGTGCCCAGCATATTAGTATTGAGATACGTTAGTCAGCACTGGCATAATTTTAGCATGTGAACAAGTATGCTAATACACATTTTTGTTGTGAGTCAAATGAGGAAAAAAATGGAAAAGCACAGCAGAATGCGGCCAGCGAAAGTATTTCTGCAGCTGGTAAACAGAACATGTGCATGTTTTCTTGTGTATTTTGAGATTTCACTAGATTCTCAGATATTAAACGTTCAAATGAATGAGTCCGTGGCAGTTTTTATTTACACAACCACAAACTGGCAGGGCAAGAAAGAGCAGCCCTGTCCCTACGAAAGGAACGGTCTTTAATATTTGTCGAGAAAGCCACAGCGAGGGTGTTTCCTCCAGATCGGTGGCCAGCTGTGGTGGCTGGAGCCTATAGGCCGTTTGATCCCTGGTAAAGCTGAACTTCCCTCTGCCTTCCGAGTTCAAATGTTCCGGGTCGCCTACTGGAAACGTTACGGTTCCGTCAGCAGCAGCGGAGCGGTCCAGCTGCTCGCGGGCCACCGCCGCCAGAACCACGCCAGATACTCGACATGTGTCATAGCCGCAATTTACTGAGAGCAGTGTTGTGTAACAGATATATGATACCACAGTACTTATACAGTTATTTTTAACATGGTCAGTCTCCTGCCAGCAGTAATTAGGAACATCACATCTATGGGAAGCCCGAAGAGCCACAGAGGCTGATAGGATTGCTGTCAGCTGAAATAGGATGTTTTCTATGTTCACTGTGGGACAAACACATGCTTTTCTCGCCATCTCCCTATTAGCCTCAGGCAAACACATAATTGGATTTGATCCATGTTCCTGTTTTTCCTTCAGTTTTTTTGTCAGCAACAAACAATATTTCAGTATGTATTTATCATGTTTGAAATTTGCTCTAATCATCCAGATGACAAGCGCAGGGTCCTTTTTTTTGTAATGAAGTGTGTGCTGTGATACATGGCAACAAACACAATACATATTTTCCACTAAAATTAAGACGGGCTGTATTAGGGATTTCTGCAGAAGACTTTATGTGTGAAGGGATTAAACAAAATAACGATGGAACGAGTGAAAGAAATTTTGGAAACAAAAGAAGGATTGTATCTTTATGAGAAAAGTTAGATTTGGTGGCAAAATAATAGAACTACATCTGCTCGTAAACAGCAAAAAGTGATGTTTGTGCTAATATGGAATCAGTGACACATGGTTCAGTTTGCCACAATGCTCTTTTTTTGGTCTGGATCTGTTAATATCATTTTATGCATACAGCGGCTTAGATACACCACTTCTGTGATAAACGTGTTTTTAATTTCTGAATTAAAATTCATAGTAATATTTTGTGGGGGCATAATAAAGAAAAAAGCCTGACATTCTTGAAGACAAAACATTCAAACTGTTAATTATTAATTCTTAGAACAATAGTGCACGTTAATATTTTAAATGTGATATATATTTAAATATAATATATATGACAATTAAATCTATATTTTATGTAAAGAATAAACCTGCTCATTAATATATATTTTTTATATTTTGTGACAAGGCACAGTTAGTTCAGGTTGTAATATCATGTGTACCTCCAAAAAGAATAAATTACTTAATAATCTCTCTCTCTCTCTCTCTCTCTCTCTCTCTCTCTCTCTCTCTATATATATATATATATATATATATATATATATATATATATATTCTATACTGTACATTTGTGATTAATAAGAAACTTTTTTTGTTTTTACTTGTTACTTTATGGTTACCCCATATGACATTTCAACCTTATATGAATCCAACGTGAATACAAAGACTACATTTCTATGTTTCATGGACATTCTTATTTGTCATTTGCCCACATGTTACTATAATACCTCTGTAAATAGAGAGCTTGGTCGTCTGCACACAGGCTGAGTGGGAAGTGAATCATTCCCTACAGACCACAGAGCATCTCTCAGTGATGAGTGTGTGCAGCGGCCCCCTCGTGTTCCCATAGAGTCATCCTCACACACTCTCTGCCCTTAAAACGTGTGTGTGAAGCAGTGCTACCACATCAGCCCAGTGCAGCCTGCCTACATTCCCCTGCACGCACACACACACTTCTGAATGCCCCACCCAGCTAAAGACCGGAGGCAGTATTCAGACCCAAACACAACTAGCATGCAGTTATAGGAAATTGCGAAGAGCTGCACTTGTATGCAGTCTAGGATGGGGGCTTGTTTGCTGCTAATTACATAGCGTACGCTTGTAAAACAACAAAAACTGATGGCAAAATACTGGTCTAAAACACTTGATGCAGTATCATGATCATGTAAGTCACTCGATGAAAGCATGGCGGCAAACTGAGATGGCGTCTAGCACTGTGTTAGGAAGAGCCACCACATATGAAAGAGCAGACCTCCGTCTTGTCGCCAAATTCCACGGGTGAAAGTCAATGACAGATCCTGAGTCACTGGGTGTTTAGAGGTGTTATGATGTGAGAGAGCGCACATCTTCAGTACAATATATTATATATATATATAATCAGTGCTGTTTCTGTTATCCGAGAATCCAAAAAAATGTATTACAGTTTCCACAAAAATATTATTTATCACAAGTTTGATATTTTAAGAAACAAAATGTTTCTTCAATAGCAAAATCAGAATGATTTCAGAAGGATCATGTGACACTGCAGGTTGGAGAAAAAATGTAAATATATTAAAATAAAATAAAAAATTGTAATATTGCACATTGTTGTTTTTGATGGATTTTTTAATCTAGGGAGCATAAGAGACTAAAAAATTTAAAACATTGAAAAAAAAAAATCTTGCTTACTCCAAGCGTTTTGACCTCTATTTATTAGTCTAGTTACTGTATAATAACTGGAATAAAATGTAGTCAGCTAGTAATTACTGCAAAATAATTACTGAGAGTGATGCAAAACCTTCCCACAAACACCCCGCTATGCCTGGGCTTATTATGTGATAATGACCAGCTGACTGGACTTCATCCCTAATTTTTAGGACTATGGAGTCTTACAACAGTCAGCAGGTCTCTTATCAGTATAATAGGTAGTCTGAGTACTTGGCCTGAATAAACAGCAAAGTAAAGCAGATTTTATGACAAGGTTTTTTCCAGAAAGGCTAAAAAAAGGGTAAAAGTGAATATACAAGGGAAAGATGGGAGACAATCAAAAGCGGTGTGCATTTACTGCTAAATTGGATCATATGTAGAGTTGAGTTTAGCATGATTACATGATGAATCTTCTAAAAGAAGTGAATAGAAGTTTAGTTGTCATGATAATCATGAAAGGGGACCATCTTGCCCCACTACTAAGGTAAGATGACCCCCTAGAGGAGAGGGGGCTTTATTAGACGTATCCCAACTGTTATCTGTAATCTGATATCATTAATCTTTTTTCTCTTTTTTTGAAAATGAGATATTCCATGTAAATGTATGCATTTTGACACTTCAGGTCAATATGACAAAACAAGAGATACATATGGCTTGCCCTATAATTCTATGAATTTTGTTAGTCTGCTAATCAGCTGAAAGTAGCTCCAAGTGGAGACAAAAGATACTGCCGTTTTGGGGGAAATGTGTGAGAAAAAGAATGTCGGTTAAATGAACTGCTGAAGAATGATGAACCTCTCTTGAACTCCAGAAGAACAATAGAATTGTTTTTAAAATAGTTCTGGCAGATTTGTAGCTAATAATTAAAGTTATATATTACCAGCTCAGTCCATCTAAGTGTTAATAGGTTTTTTATGAGGCAATAACACGCAGGTGTGCTCTGTGAAGCCGGACACAATGACACTCTCTAAGAAACTTCTCCTCTCAACTCTGCTTCTGCGTGGAGAGCTGCCAGCAACGTCAACTGTAAATTAAAACTTAATTAAAATTAACGTGACAGTCGATCAGTTAACTAAAAGAAAACCTCAGATGTAAAGCTAAGCCACTGCCATTGTTTGCTTTTTCTGAGTCTCCCATCCCCTCTCGATCTGAGGCTTGCCCCCCATACGAACAGGTCTGCCCTTAAACGTCCCGCTCGGAGCACAAAACGCTGCCTTCATTTGATCTTTCTCCACTTCAGACATGACAAAGGAGCTGTATGGTTGTAATTAGTGTGAGGAGGAGAGGACACGCCTCCCTCGCTCTCTCCCTCCTCCCCAGCTGCCGTCCAGGAGCTCAGATGAAAGGCTGGCTTTAGTGATTCAGATCTAAGTGATGTGGTCCAAAGCGGCAGCAACAACAGCAGGTTCACATGCCGGCCCCATAAATTGGCACCAAAGTGCACATGGAGCGTGGCGCTGGCTGATGAGTTATAAAAGACCCCGGCTTATCATCTGGATACAATTCTATCATTACAGCTTACTGCTGTCTGTGAGTGTGGGCACAGCTAAACATTCAGCCGATAGCGGTTGGAGAATGGCCCTCGTCCACCCCGTGCAGACGAGGGGGCGAGATTGCGAAGCCACACAAGATGCAGTTTGGTGGGAAAACCAGTCTGCAGCGTGAGCCCGTGACGCAACCCCTCCTGACCTCTGGTTCGCCTGTAGGTCGGCTAAGAGATGCCAAAATAATCCACACAGGCGGTTACCGTAAAATCCACTCCCTCATTCTCATCTTCTGCTAATTGAAAAGAGGGAAGTCATTCAGCTCTAATTATGTTTTAGAGTTGAGCTGCAGACGGATGGCAGCTGGAATCACACAATTAAAGAGGATAATGTTTACGAACATAAATGGCAAATCTATAGGACAGAGAAAGGATTGATGTACTGTTAAAAAAAATGAAAGTAAGAAGAAAAAGGAAGGCCTGTTTTAAGGGCAATCATCAGTATTTATGGCATAACGTTGATAAAGAACAAAAAGAGAGGTTACACAGGGAGCAACACAGGCACATTTTTGATAAATGTGAAACTTTTGATTTTATCTAAGCATTCATTTGTAAATATAATGCATCATTCTTTTCATTTTACAGTAGTTTTAGACTAGGTGTGATGTTGCCAATGTCATCAAATGAATTAAGTTACTTAGATTTACTGAAAACATAATTCGCTTTGTTTAGTTTAGCTGAGAAATGGTTATGGTCTGAGAGACTTTGATTCATCTCCAATAAAAAAAATTAAAAAAAGATTATAATAATCGTAACTTTTCAAATCAAAGGTGTTCTCCATTGAAGAACCACCCTGTTATTTCAGTTTTTAATGACCTGAAAAATAAATAAAAAAAAAAGATCCAGAAGAGACATGCGATCTTCCTCCCTCAAACATCTCAGGTGCAAACAAAGGTGGAGAAAATAAGTGTCGGTTTCATTTCTGCTTTGCTTGGAGAGATTTTGGTTAACTATTACAGATGTAATCATAGTCGCATCAGTCTTTGCTGTCCTGTGGTTCAGAATCTCACCTGAGCTCAAGTTTTTGTAGGCATGACTTCATCCCAGAATACTGATTCTTTCATCATAAACTCCACCAACATGAGTCATTAACCCACTCGTCTTTATCACTGGTTTGAAAACTATTTACTCACTTGTACCCAGACATTTGGACAAGCAAATTGGCTCTCCCTGAACCCGGCCTCTGTTTTATCTAATGATGGTTGTGGTAATCGTCTTGCTTTATAATCAAAGGCTTAGGCTATGGTGAACAATTGACCCCCTCCTGTCAAGTGTTTGACATTTTACCTCTGGAAGTCTCAGACTAGTAATTTTCAGTCTTTTTAGTTTATTTCTCTCAAAGCACTCTTTTATTTCAGGTCAGAAATGTTAGAGGAAGCCTGTGATAGATGCAGGCTTTTTAAAGTGAGATAATGATTGTTCAGATTGTGTGGTCTGTTAGTCTCTCACTGTCTACTGACCTGTGCTTGCTCATATAAAGATTTTGTTTTTGTAATTGTAGTGAGATGTTAAAACAGACCACGATTTTTCCTCAGGGTGGAGGTATTTTATGTGGACAGACATGTATAATTCTGCTCTAAATAAACTTGGCAATGATTTTTTTTGTCTCTTAATGTTTCACGTATGAGTGCTTATATAAAAAGTTTTTTACAGTATTTAAAAAGTAATTTACATTGCTCAAGGTATTCCCCATGCAAACACTGATTGATTTGATAATCTTTACCAACTGCTACACCACCCTGCTAACAATACTGTAGGATAGTGGCCCCAAAATAAAAAACTTGGCTTTTACACATTGACCACACATTATTGGACTCCATTTACTATGGACACTTTTCAGAGATTTTTTAAAAAACAATTATTTTATGTTAAACAGAAAAGTGAGTGGTATATGGGTTTGCAACAATTTGAGTGTGAGTAAATAATGACAGATTTTTATTTTTGGGTGTCCCTTTATACCAGGGGTCACCAAACTTGGACTTTCAGGCTGGGTGACCTGCAAAGTTTACCTCCACCTTTCAGATATACCTAGTAAGACTAGTATGTTTAAGTATGTTTTATAAGCCGTTTAATTAACGGGGACACTGAAAAAGTCCTCATAAATCACCTCCATATTGTAATACCTATGTCATACCCATGTCATTATACAAATTTGTGTCCTCATAAACC
>JAUCMU010000151.1:6448097-6477546 GCA_032275025.1 Enteromius treurensis
AAAGCTCAAAGGCAAATCGGTCTCTCTGGCGAGTTCCCATATGTAACGTCGAAGTGATTCGACTGAAAGGGTAACCCTAAGTTTTTTTTCCTACTAGACCTTTAAAAACATTTTACAGGGAAAAAAAAATTGTTGGTGCAAGATTGGTATTTACTTAGATTCCTAGTAAATTTAATTAATAATTACAAAGATTTTGCCCCTTTAAATAATATTTGAAAATTTTGCAGTAAGACAAATTTCACTACAACATGAAATTAGATCACATTATATTACTGTGTAATATAATGGTCAACAAGGTCAGCATGTTTTTTTCTCAGATATTACATTTGACAGTAATTTTTCAGTTCAATTCAATTCAATAAAAATTCAATACAATTTAATTTAATTTAAGTTTATTTGTACAACGCTTTTTATGATACAAATCAGAAACAGAGAAACAAATAGACATAATTAGCACAGCTGCTGTTCCATCCAAGTAAAAATTATTTGTTCAACCCAAACGAAGAATAATATTCAGATATAACTGCAGTACAAGATTATGAAATGTATTTTGTGTATGCTTTGGTAAATACGAGTCTTAAATCTAGATTTAAATGGAGAGAGTGTGTCTGAACCTTGAAAGTTATCAGGAAGTGCTATCACAGAGATTCGGGGGCAAAATGTTAAAAAGATCTACCTCCTTTGGTGGACTTTGCTATCCTAGGTACTACGAAAAGTCCAGAGTTTTGTGACCTTAGGGAGCGGGTTGGATTATAGCATGATAGGAGACTAGTTAAGTACACAGGCAGTGGCGGTTTCAGGAATGGGCGAACGGGGCAGAATTTTTTTTAATGACACGTGGGGGGCGGCACAAGCACTAATTGGGGGGAAAAAATTATCTGCGCCCCTAAATGGTTTTCTATTATCTATCATAGCCTACCTGTGACAACGGAGTTTTAAATAGCCTAGTTTCAGATCTAGCGCACATAAAAAGACGTGTGCGTATCCGCGCGTGGAAAATCTTTCTCATCAGAGAGCATTTCTGCCCCGTGAGAGCACACAACACTATGTGCGTGCAAAAATGTGCTCTCGCGAGAATAGCGCTAAGTAGTGCTCGCTCGACACTCTGCGCTCTCCCAGCTGCTCAACCCCTGCTCGCTCGTCAAGTACGTTTTTGAGACTTTGGAGGCGGCGATCAAATGTAAGATCTCTCCTCTCTTGTGATTGATCATTTTCAACACATACATGGCTTTAGAAACAGTGTGTGTGTGAGTAAAATATAAAAATCAGGTATAAAACATGAACATATAGAATAGTCTAGTCATTTCAATAATTGAGAATCAATTTAGAATACTAAAAATCCGTTTTTGAAATTATTTCTTCATATCACACATTTAAGCCAGTCTTAAAAAAACAAAAACAAAACGACATACACTAACCGCCTTCACCTAGTCAAACATCAATTATTGCTAAATAATTTTCACATCTGACAATTTCATATGGATAATAAGTTAATTTATGGCAGCGGCTATTTATGCCAAGTAGCATTTTCTGATATTTATAACACTTATTACAAGTGACAGTTATCTGCATCACAGTATTGAAATGCATTATAAAACAGAATGCAACTTATTGAGTGTAAATTTTTTTTAATTTTTTTTTTATTCACATCATTAAATAGATGCCATGGTTGACACCTTTAATGGAAAAATAAAATCCTCCCTAACCCAACCCAATACGTTTTTAACATTTTGATTATTTCTTTCATTTTTATTCAAAATATATGCTTTTCTGATGTTATTTGTAATTATAAAAGGGAGAAAAAATAAGAGGGGGTCTCGCCCACGGAGTAATTCAATGTAGAATCGCCACTGCACACAGGAGCTAAACCGATAAGGGCCTTATAGATAGATGAGTTATAGTATTTTATAACTGATACAGAACTTAATAGGTAGTCAGTACAGAGACTGTAAAATTGGGGTAATATGATCATAATTAGTTTGACCTGACGCTGCATTTTGGCATACCTGTAGCTTGTTTGTTTAAGATGCGGGACATCCAGTGAGCAGTGCATTACAATAGTCCAATCTAGAACAAATGCATGAACTATTTTCTGCATAATGGGAAATAGAATGGAAAAAATTATTTGAAGATGTCAACTGGTATAACCAAAAGGAAATGTAATGACATTCATGATTCAGAAATGTATGCTACGATGGCTGTATTATATTATTTGCTTGATGGTTACTGATTTACTGTTTTTTATTTTTTATTTTTTGAAAATTGCATTAACATTTTTATTGCCTGAATCCTGTTGCAGAACAGGAATGCAACATGAGTTTTTTCCCCTTCCTCATTCTCATATTATTTGTCATTTGACCATGCTACATGTACAGTATGAATGTGGGTGGCCTTATATGTGTTCCTGCCTTTGACGTCATAACTGTGACAAATTCCAAACTCCCCATTTTCAGCTTTTGTTTTCCTAAAGGGTTTTATGGATGGGAGTCTTTGTGTAGGGAATGTAAGAACATAGGTTACACTCTAATTTCAAAAAAGCAGGGAAAATCCTGTTTTCCATGAAATGTTCTGTCTTAATCAGCAAACACTGAATACATAGGAGGAAAAAAAATCAATGCAAGTAAATATTTTGTTGAAATGACAAAATAATAGGCAATATTACTTGCAGTTCAGTGCTGGACATACAATTTGCGTCATAATTTAAAGGATCCATAGTTATTTCTTCTTACTGTTGCTTCATGTTTCCATCATGACCTTTCTGATGTCTGACTGTGGAGAATTCCCTACGTTTTGTCTTCCTCCTGTCTCGCTGTGCGTCATGCTCTAATCCTTGTGGGGCCTATTGCAAATCAAAGGACCCTCTCACTGACTGAGGCGTTTATTTTTTGCCTTTGTTTGTGTTTTACAGATTTCCAAAATCTTTATGGGTGCCATTAGACAGCTAAAGAATCTTTACTGGCATTAAGATGTACTTTGCGACCCTGAGATCACTAGAAAAAATGAAAGAACAAACTGATGACAAATAGCAAATATCATGGAGAACTGAATGAGTGTATAATAGACCAAAACTGGATAGTGGTGAGGTGGGTGTGCTATACAATAAGGAAAAATCTTAAACAAGCTCAATCCTGCCTGTTCATTTTGAATGTTCACAAAATCACACGCATCACAGAACCACAGAATTTCAGGGGGCAGCTGTTGCATGCCGTGTCTGACATTCAGACAAAGGGTGTTACCAAACATTATTACAATGCATGATCATAAAAAAAAACTTTGATTGATATCGGAGATAATAGAGGAATGTGGCTGATTTCCTCTGCATTATGACGTATTTATTATAGACAAACAATCATGCAATCATCATGTTGACAGTAACAATAAAGGGACAATGACAAATAATCTGTGATAAAGAAAAGACTTTTGAAAATCTAGATGAAGACAAGTTTTTAGAAATGTTCTTTTTGTATTCACATGGTTTTAAAAGTCATGTGGCGCAACTTTAATCTAGACATATTAAAGGTTTTTATTCATTTTCAAGTACTTGAACAGTTTTTAAACATGCTACCATGCAAACGAAGTGTCTTATGCTAATCAAGGCTGTATTTATTAAGAAATAAATACAGTACAATAAAAACAAAACTCCAGTGTTATCAGTAATTCTGTAAAATATCATTACATTTGTAATTTATTCCAGTGATGGCATTCATTACTACAGAGTTTGTTGTCACAAGATCCTTCAGAAATTATTTTAATATGCTGATCTGACGCCTCAAAAAATAAAAAAGGTGAAAAATATGAACAAAGGCCGACATTAAAAGAAGGAATAAAATATTGTAAATAGTTGTAAATAGTTGTACTGCTTTAATTCTTTCACGAGTTATGATAATTTTCCAGGATTCTTGGATGAATAAAAAGAAAAACTCATTTGAAATCTTTGTTAACAGTGTTTTTACTGTCACTTTTGGTCAATTGAATGCATACTTTTTGCCTGTTAGTGTGTTCATCTGTGTGCACCAGATCGTTTCATGCTGAATTCCTCATGTATCTGCAAACCAATACCTGCTCAAACATTCATGTGTGGTCTCTGAGCATGTAGGGAGGTCAAAGTTCACTTGTGTTTGCAAACAGATAATTAAATGAGCCTTCTGCTCTCAAGATCATAATTTCTTTAGCATGGTCATACAACCATGGCCAAATGGTGTACAGGTCTCAATACACACGGCATGGTCTCTGCCTCTCGCATGTCATGCTTTTGATTCGGCTAACAAAATAATAATGACTTATCTCTGGCTGCAATAAAAACTGTGTCATTCTAAGCTTTGCGTGGTGTGTACAGTCTCTCTGTCTGTTCTGTCCTGTGCTTGTAGAGACTAGCCCATCACATCAGCTTGACGTGATCCACCCTTGGGGAAAAACGCAGAACATTTATTTCACATCAGGCATTGGCACTGAGGTACTTGTTTTCCATCGGCTGCTTTCCCCAGCTAGCCTCTTTTTTTTTTTTTTGCCTTCTCTAACTTCTCTATGTGTCCGTAATTGTCAACTTGCACTGATCAACCACATAGAAAACAATGTAATAGATAAGCCAAACACAATATATGCAAAAAAGCTCTTTCTTAGAAGTCACATGGGTATAAAGGTGTCTGCCAAAAATTTGACTGTCAATGCAAATATACAGTAAATACAGTACCATAAATCATGGTTTTTCTTCAACTGAAGAACAAAATAACACATCAGTGTGCAGAAGTCTCTTCTGCCTGTAAATGAAAAAAATAAAAAAAAATACTTTTTGAAAATTTATTTCCACAGTCATATGACAAAAGGTGGGGATCAAACTGACGTCATTATCTGCCCTCAATCTGAACAAAATTCAGATGCTTCTTATGCAACATTTGGTTTCAGGCTGATACTTGATCGTTGGATGATGTTTCATGATATGATAATTTCATATTTATCTATTTATCGATCTACACTTACATTTGTGTATTGCTGGTCTCTCATGGAGCTTGGCTTTATGATGTTCTTTATGAGTTATGACTTAACTCTTTATGTCAATTAATGATTAAAGGGTTACTTGACTAATTTATGCTGCAACATGTTTATATAAAGGCAGAGATGATCAGTTTTGCTACTCTACAAAAGGCTGTTGACTGACTGAAGCCCTGAGGGCATCTCTGCAGGCTGCAACAACATACTTGTCCTTACTGTTCATGCAGTTCACAAATGAAAAATAGGTTACGTTTGCCAGACAACAGAAAAATGATTTTTTTTTTTCTTTCTCTCTCTCTCTCTCTCTCTCTCTCTCTCTGTCTTTCGCTTTCTGCTGCTTTCCATAAATTAAAAAAAACATGCACAATAGGATGTTTGGTGTGTGGTTTTCTTCCTGCTGCACACGCAAAACAGGTGAAATGTGAAAGCTAATATGCAGTAATGTCAATATCACTCTTCAAACATTTATATTTAAGTTCTTTATTGTTTTACAAATATTAAGTTATCCACAAAATAAAATAACTTACATATTCAAACATAAAAAAAATTATACCATTTTAAAAAAAAGCATATCATCGCACTCACCCCACACAGTATTTCTTGTCAGTCATTTTCTCCAGAATAATTGGTCTAAATGTGCAAAATAAAAACATAAAAACAAACTAAATGAAGCATGAACCCAACTCTGATAACTCAAAATTAAACTGACTCTGTATACTTTTACATGATGTTTTGGCATATATTATAACATAAAACATCACACAAATAAATAAATATAATAATAAAGCAAAACCGGAGAACAGAACAATATTAGAAGATTAAAACAAACAAAAAGATTTTTTTCTTCTTTCATTATGGGACAAAGTTTAAAATTACTATGGTTGAAGTTCCCTTTAAAATGCATTAATTATGTAATTATGATTTATTTTCATCTGATACTAAGAAAGATGTTTCAGATGTACCAAAGCTTATTTTATGTGTAATTATTATTAATCAAGGTAATGGCTTTGCAGAAACCGAATTTTTTATTTTAAGACACATAGAAGTTCCTTTAACTGGCCGTGAACAGTTATTTTCATAAAATATCCAGTGATATTTTACTACTTTATGCAAGACATTATATAAGACTGTAAGCAATCTGAAAAGATGTTAAAACAACTTTGAATGTTGAATAGTCATGTCCAGTGTTGGGGGTAACGCATTACAAGTAACGCGAGTTACGTAAAAATATTACTTTTTCCAAGTAACCAGTAAAGTAACACATTGCTTTTTAATTTTAGAGTAATACAAGTCTCCTGCCTCCTGACATGTTGGGAAAAATCAGAAATACAGAGGCATTTTGTGCGGTGTGTGAATACAGAGCGGTTCTAGACTAAATGGGAATGTGCATTAACTCATCTCACTCTCAAAAAACAGATGTAGTATTCATCAAAATGAAACTCAATATGACGCAATACTGCAATAATCATATTACACATTTGTATCTAATCACATTTTATTAACCAATGTCTTTGCTGCTGACCTTTGAGGAGCCACACTTGCAAGCAAAAATGGCTGTGCTTCATTGTAGTTGTTTTTTAATTGCTGAAGAGTATTGAACTTTCTTCTGTATTCTACTTTACAGAAACGCATTACCTTCCATAAAAAGTAACTAAGTAACATAATTAGTTACTTTTTTTAGGGACTAACGCAATATTGTAATGCACTACTTTTAAAAGTAACTTTCCCCAACACTGGTCATGTCTGAACAGCCACCTGAAGAATGAGCTGGCAGAAATGTGAGATATTTTATTTTTATATAAAAAGTTTGGTGAGTCGAGGGGACCTATAACTACCACATTATGGGTGTGGTGATCAGGACGTGATTATACATCTGTCTAAATATCTACTGACTGACATTAAAAGCTCTGGTGAATATGTTCCTGTTACAGAGAACAGAGGCACAGCCAACAGATTGCAGGGAAACAACATACACACATCTGTAGAGGTTTAGTCCAGCTTCTTCCATACATTTAGTCTCCTCAGATCCTTCTTATGATCTGTTTTTCATGAGATTAGTCCATAACAAATGTCCATATCCACGTAACAGTGTTGTCCTTTCAGATGATCACCAGGACTGATCCACAGCTTGCAATCCATTCATTTGACTGTGTTTAGAAAGGCTTTGAAGACCACTCTACACTTTTACCAACATTAAAGTGGTTATATATACAATCCTTGGAAATTTAAACAAGACATGCTGGTCTTTTTGAATTGATATTAACTGGTATATGATACCATTTTTATACTCAGAGCTTATTTGGTAAACTCTTCTGATAAATGGCTCTGTGCAAAACTATATGATAGTACTAACTATATATATATATTTATATGTATATACACATACATACATACGTAAAGTAGTCAACATTTGAAGTGGAACCAAAAAAAAAAAGGTTCATCAAAGTTGTCCTAACACAAAAAACACATTTTGGTTTGAAGTTTTTGGACAACTTTGATGAAAGTTTTGATCCACTTCAAATGTTGACTACTATTTATATTTATATATATTTCTCTTCTTTAAGTACCGGAATCCCATGCATCTGCTTGGTGCTATATTACAGGACTAGGAGACATTGATTTCTCTGAAAATTGAAATAAAACGAACACCACATAGTGTCGACGAGTGCTCTGTTGGCAGTATACTCAACAATATATCCATATTCTTAATTTACTTAAATTAAAAATACTTTCTGAAATTAAATGCAGTGCAAGTCCAAAATCAGTCTGAAATCTTGTGCTTGGACCCATGCAGTGTGCCAACATGTGCACACTTCTCTAGCACTCAATTCATCTCAGTCTGCTTTGTGCTTTCCATTCGAATCATGGAAACGGCAGTCCATTGCAAAAGGGAGGGATTTCTCAGTCTTTCCCTGTGTTTTTAAGTGTCTGTTTTTGTACATTTAATAGATGATTGCTTATTTCATTTGCAGACGCTGACCCACTCTGTTATTCTGCACTCTTCACACACAACATAACAGCACCAGTGGAACTTGCAATTGCAGCGTTCACTGCGAGTCTGTTGTAGGATGTTGTGGCCCCGGCCACAGCACAGGCTCTCACAGTTGTCCATTCCCTGGCTGGTCTTGTTACAGATCCGGCCCTGCGTCCCGGCAGAATCCGACCCGGGGTCCCTCTCACAGAAGTCCGGGGACTTCTCAAAGTAGACCAGGTCGTTAACGTTGGCTCTCCGTCGGTGTGTCGGGTGGGCGTGCTCCACCTGACCCGTGTTTCTGTTGTGGGCTTTGATTAGCGTGGCGATATTGAAGCGTTCCTTCAGCAGCGAGCCCACCGTTCTGAACTCTGGAGTCACCTGCCAGCAGGTCTTGAGCTGACAGCTTCCTGATGTGCCGTGGCATTTGCATTTCCTCCTCATGTGGTCCACCACAACCTGCACACAAGCAAAACAGATGAGGAAGATGTTAATATCTGGAAACCGCAGTATCTGGACCATAGACCTTGCAAAGCATTAGCAAAAAAAAATCCTTATTAGTTGAATTACTGATTTGTGACAAACGGATGATAATGATAAAGATATTAATAGATTAATAATTGACATTTAAGAGTGTACACAGTAAGGAAAATTAGTTTTTACTTTTTTTTTTTTTTTTTTGTACCTATAGTTCAGTCTTTACTTTCACTGTTGATGTACCGTATACTGATGTTAATGTTTTATATATTACACATATTATAATATATATGTCTTTAAACTACATCTATGACAGGTAAAGAAAACCAGTTATTTTTATTTCAATATTATGAATATTATGAGCTCCTGACTTCTTTATGGTCTTGTTTTCCTCGTGTTTCTACATGTTGGTTAGACCGCTTGAATTTGATTTGGCTGACAACATTTTTTAAAGTTGTTCCTACTGATTTTTTAGTTTATATTTTAACTTCCGAAAATGATTATGTTAAATCATTTTGCATTTGATTTTATTCATGAAATCTGGCCAGTTGGACCACCCTCAAATTTTTGACTTAGAAAAAAAAAAAAAAAAAAAAAATTTAATTCAAAAATTAAATACATGATAGGCGTAACAGAAGAGACATATTCAAGTCATTGTACAGTATGCACAAAACACAATTAAATTGATTCATATATCGAGATGAACAAGATTTATTCAGTCTAGTATTACTCATGCACTTTTTTCCCCTTTCTCTGTTGTTATAAGTTCCACCACATGACATGTCAGAGTTGGAGAAGAGGATGCCCTACTCACAAGTTCAGACCTCCCATTCTCTCAACAATGCACTTATCTGTCATCCCCAGCTATAAACTTTTAGATCCAATTACCAAGAGGAAGAGGGGCCACCCTCGCTACTGACAGACGCCCCAGCACCCACCCATATCAACAACACAAGCACAAACATTAAGGCTTAGCAATCCCACATTTCACACTGTCTCAGGCTTCCTAGCGCTCACCGCGGGACAAAACACAGTTTGAACATCTTTAGAGATAAGTCGAGTTTTGTCTGTCAAAACTCAACGGATTAGGTTTCACTGTACAAAATGAAGCTGCGCTATTTCATGTCACTCAGCCATGGCTTGTGTTTGTCTTTCTTCAGTTTGCCCCCTCCAATGCCATGGCGTCACAATCCAGGACATATTTTTCAGTTTCTGAAATGTCTCAAAACAACTTTTCAATCCTCCAGGGCTCCAGTCTGCTAAAACTCATGTTCAAATGTTCTGACAACTGTTGCTGTTCACCTTGAGTCGCAGGTCACTTTCTGTAGTTGTCAAAAGCATCCCTGAAGATGGTGAATTCTTCAGGCTATACGGTTTGCATGTAGGTGGTTTCTATTTCAAGCCCTAAGCCACCATAGGTGCGCATGCAAATGGGGAAGTTCTGTTTTATATGAATGGGCTGGGAGTTGAGAGACAGATATTAAAACAGATATCACACCCTTATTGAGGCCAAAGATAACAACGATCAATCACAACAATACGCCCACAATGGCAAATCAGGTACTACAAAACTGTTTCGACAAAACACCAGAATTTCAGGCTGATCTTGCTCTGTCTGAGGCGAACACCTCAGTGGCACTCAAATTAACCCTTAGTGAAGCGTAAACATAGATTAACCCCTTTGTAGCACCGGCATTTATATCATCTCAAGGTCATTGTTTCGAAATACTGCAGCCTTTCAAAGGGAAGCCAAATCAGTTCCCTGAGGGCCAATGTGATGCGGGTACAGACAAATAAGGATATTCAAATCCTTTTTGAGTGATTAAAACCTGCCGGGACTTTAAACGCCTCACCTCCAGCAGTTAGGAAGTGGACCTGCCTGCTCTTACCATGTGTGGCCCATGCTGAGGAAGCTTCAGGGATGGTATGGAAGATCGCAGGGTCTGATTGCTCTTCTTCCTCCTCTGCCTGGACCCAGCACCTAAGGGCAGGAGCGGCATGAGTGCGTGGCAGTGGGAGGAAGAGACAGGAAGTGCTCTCTTGGAAGCTGCCGCCCTGCTTAAGTGACAACAGGATAATCTGTCGGGTGTGTGGAGAGGTGGAGCGTCTGACTGAAGCCTGGCAGACCGTCTAGCCTGAGGAGCTACAGATGAAGTGCAGGAAGCACAGCTCATTTGTGTGTCTGCCATGAACAGATTAAAATCCTTAAAGTAAAGCCTGTCAAGCCTCCGCACTGCCTTGCTGGCACAGAATAAAACTTGTGAGACAATAGGCTTTATCAACACATTTGTTTTATTCAACATGCCTTACGTTTCTATAGGGATACTGGGCTTTATTTGCCGAGGAACATAAATTTATATCACAACATGCTTGCAACTGAGGGATGTTCTGGATCTCTGAAGAGGGTGTCAGCGCAGAACAAACCTTAAAGGCATATTTCAGCCTTAAAGAGAGCAAATCTTTCGATGTGACATGTATTTGGCAGATTCACACTGTTGCAGTAATTCATCAGCATTTCATGTGTACAGCAACGCGTGCTCCTCCAAGAGCTAAAGCAGCACAGCAGAAGCCACTATAAATGGATCTGCAAGCAAAACATATTAGGGGCTATAAATTTGCACATTTTCTTTTCCGACATGCAGTGGATGTGGATGTTTTGAAGGGTGTGCTGTAATTTCATTGAGAGCCACATCTGGGCCACTTTAATTGAAGAAAAAGTGAGACAGGCTAGCCCATAAACTGGCACCAGACTGAGATCAAGTAAAACACATTGGTAGCACATTTTGACCACAGGCAGTATACAGCAAAACAGTTGCAAGTCCCTTCAAGTCAGATGCTTTTTCTTTCACAATACATAAAAACGAATATTTAAATTAAGAAGCTTTTACAATTATATTCAATCATTTGGGAATCTTCAAACAAGCCATTAATATTATAAACTGAAAGAGCATTTGCAACAATTTGACTTTCTTGATGTACTGCATTTCTAAATGGGGTTTAATTTAGTTTTATCCGGATTTCATAGGGGTGAAAAATGCTAGGCTGTGATATTATGGTTGAAAACATTTTTTTTCTGTCATGCAGCCTTTTAAGAAGTCATTTAACAAGCAAGTAGATAAAGTTATTACATTTTAATGAAAGAAATATTACTACCTTTTTTTTTAGGTTTGTCTCTCAGTAGTTTTCATTAGAGTGTTTCCAAATGGTAACATTTCCCCAAATGTATATACAGAATCTAATGGGAATAATATTTTATTCTTTCAAAATAATGTATATCACAGAAAGACAAACTTTCCGCTTTATGTACAATTAACCAGTGCATGTTATTCTAGAGAAAAGTAACTTTCAAATAAGGTTTCTTTAGTAATTTGAGATATTTAGTAACTTATCAAACTAGTGCTTCTCAAACTCCATTTAAATCAAGTGAATCATTGTAATTCATTCCTCTTAAAAACTCAACTCTCAACTCTTCTTCTTGCTCTTTTCTGTAAAAGTGTGCACATTCTTCTGAACACATGAAACAAATAATTCAATAATGATGTGTTTAGAAAAATGATTGCACATTAATACATGCACATCTAAAAAATGAACATTTAAATAAGTACAGTAATTTATTCCCAACAGGGAAATACATCACAGCTATTACAATGGGGCACAGAATTGCCATATGTCAACAAAGCTGTTTTCATGTTTGATAAAGAGTTTTCACATGGCAGTTTACATATTCCTTTAATTAACCGTAAAACTGTTTCAGATAGAGTTGATCTGAAAACAAAAGCATCTATGTTTCAAATCTGAAGTCATTTTTGTGAATGTGAAGAAGAACCGAATGGGTTCATGATGTTTTTAGCGCTACATTAATGTCTATAATCTTTGTATACCAGCTCAAAAAGCAGAAACATAGTATTCTCTGTCACCACAGACAGAGACAATCATTGGTGGAGCGCTTTCGTGTTCAAGGCTTTGCAGTCACAGTAAGAGACCGTTAGGTATAAGCTGGAGAGTCCACTTAAGATCTAGGACAAAATGATGACAGGGTGCCTGACAACATGATCCTCCATCTAATGGCTCTTGATGAATTGCTGAATGAGTATTGCTCGGTTCCTTTGATGTCTCAGAGGAGGCGTTCCACCAAAACCTCAATGTCCCAACACACGTCTTCATTAAAGTCTTGGACAGATGCGTGACCAGACTGTGATGTATTTGGTCAATTAAACATGTTTACATTTAAATCATGCATGGCGTATACAGCAAAGAAATATAGAGGAAATGTCACTAATACTTTTTAGGTCAAAACATTGTTCTTATAAACTGTGTTTCAGGACCGTCTCCTGCCCTTTGCTTGCTTTGCTCTAAAAGTAGAAACGCCGCCTGGCTTTCCAACCGGTCTTCATTGAGTGGAAGGAGGGCCAATGAAAACATGCAAAAAATAATTTACAACCCCACTAGACGTTGCCATGTAATCGGCAACTACTGCAAACATAAAAACATGTCCTGTTCTTTTTGCCCTGGCGGTCCATATGATGGTGCCAGAGGCAGTGAACGGCAAATACTAAAACAATACAATTTTAGTATCGACAGTTTCCTTTTTTTCTCCCTCTGCGTTGCCCTGGCCAGTGACAGACTGTTTAAAAGTTGTATTTGGGGAAGGAAGGGTGAATGTCTTTCTACTTCCCGCTGTGTTTGATGTCTAAAATCTTTTGCTGGCTTTAAACATCTGTTTCCAAGTAGCCAGCAGCCACTAATTAGAGCTTTTAACAAGACTGAACGTCGTGAGAACCAGAGGGTGGGCATGAGGCGACATGTACATCCCAGTAAAGTCACTACATTCCTCTAAAAGTGACTACCTTTCCCGGGAAGGTGAATATTGGAATATTGGGTCGCAAACCTTGCAAATAAAAAAAGGTCTTTGATACAGAGCTTGTCCCATTCTACCCAGCCGGGGTCCCTACTGTATGTCACATAACTCATTTGCCAAAATGATGGAACCCAATTGCCAAAGACAATGGGCTAGTCAGAGAAAAACATTAATATATCATGTATTTGAGAAGATGAGTTTAATTAAAGATAGAAGATGAAAGATTTTTTCTTTCTTGTCCTGCTGACACTTACTCAAGAAAACCTGCCAACAGTAACATATTTCGGTAGCAGCAAACTTTCTTGTCTATCTTTTTTCTGACAATCAGGTTCGGATGCCAAATAGGCTTACTGGCAGAAGAAATATCCTTGAACAATGGCGTCTCTCTCTCTGTACATCACACCCTCGCTGGCAGCTTGATCAAACACCACACCTCTTAATTGAGCTTCTCAGACAGAAATCTTGAACTTCCAGCATCCTTTATAGATCATCCAATATAAATAACAATTAATCAGTTTAGAAACTGATAACAATAAAGATCCTTTGTAGTGTCATCTCTGAGTCCAAGAATAGGTGACTTTTGCCAGTAAAAGCCACATTGGCTATGATAATTATCAGAATTAATCACAAAACTGTTACATAATTCATCAAAGAAATATACCAAATTCGCAGTCTCTAAAACGATGTATCTAAGCTTATAGTGCTAGACAGAATTGGCCATGAGAATCAGTAGAATATGGCAAACGTGGCTTATATCTGTTACTTTATTTGGGACTGACCATGTTTTGTCTAAATAATCAAGGGAACCAGAAAACCGATGGAACGATACAGAGACAAATCATAGAAGAGGAAGCAGCAAACAATGAACAATCTGCTACTCTGTCTGTGTGAACCTGCCAGTGAAGCCCATCTGAGCTTATCATGGTCATTTACACTTCAGCTCTGTACCGTCCTGATAAAGAGTGACAACAGATTAATCCATGACGATATCTTACCTCCCACGTCTAGAACGCACAGCTGATGAGCTGTCATTGTGTGAGGAGCAGCCACACCAAAAGCAGTTCAAATTGCTAAAACTGAAGTTACAAGTTATAGTAAAATCCTTCAAATAGTGCTCAATCAGTAGAGCATAGCAATATCAATGCCAAGGTCACTGCTATGATTCCCAAGGAATGGAAGAACTCGTAAAAATGTATCTTTTGAACACGATTGAAGTTTCTGTGGATAAAAGTGCCAGCCAAATTTATAATGTTACCTCCGGATTACAAGAACTGGTGGTTTATAAGAGTAGAAACAGTACAAACACTTATGCTCTAACCAAAACAGCAGAAATGAAAAGCTTTATGTAATAAAGCAATGTTAAACCAAAATGACTGCCCTAAAGCTCAGAATGAGCCGATAGTGGGCCTGCAACAGTAATATGACAGGAATGGCAAGATTGCTTGCAAGATTTGTTTGATCTAATTTTATTTATTTAACTTTCATGACCTTATGGACATAAACTTAAGTCCAAAATAAAAAGTCAAAAGCTTTGTTTTGGTACACATATTTAACACATGCACGCATTCGGTCATATTTAAAGTCTAACTGAAGCCTGTTTTGCTGTTAAGACTGTGCTATTTGGCAAAATGGAGAAACATGAGTTGAATTTATGATATTTATATATATTTACAAAAGAATAAATCAGTAAAAAATTAAGTTATGCATAATGGGATGTTCAGAGGATAAACATTTACAGTAAAATGACATTGAACAGCACAAGCAAACTGTCTTGCCAAATGAGTTTCTTTGGGAAAGTTTTATATCAGTGCTACAACGAAATAACTAAAAGAGTCAGTGGAAAAACTGCAAAACCCAAGATGTCCACATCTGTAGTTTTTAACCACCTCTGTTAGTTGTTGTATTTTTTTTTTCTTCAAATGCTTAGTAATTACTGTCCCTCCAGAATAATTAATTATACATAATAAATAAAAAAAGGCCAATTCCAACTTATTATATCAGCTAACCAGGTTATGATACTCTTTCTAACTCTATTACATAATTTAAGAAGTCTTACTTTTATGAACAATTGTATAACAACTGCTTGAGTTATCATAGAAAAGGATATAAACGTAAGAACCACATAAAAGATTGAACATGTGTTTTTCGAGATCTTAATGTTTGACTACTTTGTTTAAAAAAAGAAAATGTCTATATATGATGTTCTTTACAGAAGTAAACATGTTTTGGGAATTGGTGACTTGGACTGCAGTAAATAAAAAGAAACAAACAAGTGTCCCGATAACTTAACAATAAAAAAATGATCCCTCAGATATGATGGAAAGACAGATCTGGATGCTCCTCTTGAAGTCGGGAAAATATCCAGAGCATCAAAGCAAAGAGTAAATAATCTATAATATACGACAGTTCTGATTTGTTTGACATGTTTGGTTGATAAACAAATTAGAAAATATATTTTATATTTTTGATGACCTTGTGTTCTATGCAACAAACTGCATGAGTAAAATACATTACCTTTTTTACTACAGCAATGCCCATTTGATGTCTTTCTTTTTTGTTTTTCCTTATCCACGTCCTGTTATTCATCTCAGTGCATTTGACTTAACTGCTCTACAGTGCCGCTAATCTGTCTCTTATTATCTAATTAGTACAACAACTCAAAGAGACAACACCTCGATCCCTTACATCACACATTGCCACCAGGAGGGACTCACTGATCAAAGGCAACACCAGGGAAGGCATATTTTGATAAAGCTTAAATGCCTTTTAAACATTCCCAAATCCAAAGATAACACATTTCAGAGAAGCGCATGTTTGCTTTTGCTCGAGTGGAGTTATTGCTCATTTAAGTGTTTTGCTGTTGGTAGGTGGTTCTAGGGGGTGCAGGGAGATCGGAAAAGATTCATGAGAGCACCTAATTGAGCATAGACGGGGCACCAGCTTGTACGTTTACACTCAGGCAGGAGCCCAGGCAAAAAGTTCAACAAACCTCCGGCAATGCCAGGGCCTCGCTTTAGAAAAAAACAACGATCGCACGACTCAGGGAACGCACAAACAAAAATGTTATACTTGGCAAAACGGACAGGGATGAAGCTTTCAAGAGCACAGCTGCAACATGAGCGTCCCTTCATGTTTAACCGCCGCTCGGAGGAAATCTGTAGCTTCTAGGTACATCAAAAGGAGGAACTCAACCGCTATTGTCTCCTATAGTACATGTGGCACGGTTATAGTATCTCAGTAGAAAAGAAGCGCTCATCTTTGAACACCGCGCTTTAACGCACCTTAAAAGGGAGCGTAAGATGATCCCTTTGCACTTTTTGGAAATGCAATCCAACACTGCTGATTCATTTAGGCTTAGTGTCACACATCACACACACAGCCAACATAACGCCGTCTCTCACCTGCCTACCAACTCTGTTGTTGTGAAGTCTCATCCTGGAGTGAATGTCTCTGTACGTCTCACGGGAGTCCAGGAAGTCCTTGGAGAAGCGCTCCCCAAACTCCACATTGGGACTACAGCCCCCCCATTCCCAGGAGTCCTGGGGGCCGAGAGAGTCGGCGGGAAAGTGTTCCATCACGCCGTGCACCATGCCTTTCCCCCGGTTGATGGCCTCCAGCTGGAGACGGTTGAGTTTGATCCTAAACGCCTCCTCATCCCCGCGGCGCTTCTCATCACAGCCGCAGGCCTTCAGCTTGCCCATGGCGCAGGCGTTGGACACGGCATGCACAACTCCGGCTGCTGCGATGGCATATGCAAATGCGCTTTCTCTGAAACCTGCCGAAGAGACAATACAAGGGATTATTCAGGCAAGCCTCTCTCAAACGTTGTCTGTAAGCTCTCCACTTTACCCTGCAATTGTTTTCTCTGTGCTTTGGAGAAGATGGCTATCGCTTTTGATGAGAAACCGCACAAGCCCTGATGTTTGAGAGCAGTACCAGTATATTCCTTCACACAACAAGCAATAGAAAGAGCTCACAGGACAAAGCTAGTGAATGCTGCTCTGCACTTAAGCATCCAAAGCATGCACATGCAGGAACAATGGAGAAGGCGTGGAGGGCTCCGGTTAGCGCGGCTAAGCACAGACATGCTCGTCCGTGCACAGGCTCTGCGCTTAGCTCAAAAACGTGGCTGCAATTAACCTGGCTACCGTTAGCAGCTGTTTGATCTGCGCTAATTACATGCCGCTCATCTGGATTTCAGCTCTCATCCGCTGCGCTCTTTATTGGACCTGAAGTGCAGCAGACTTTAAGGCTTTCCGACAAGATTTAAGAAATTCCTCAGCAAATACGTTGGAACACATGAGAGCCACATGTAGCAGTAGCAAGTTATGTTGTTGTTCTTGTATAAGAAAATTTAATTACAGTGGGTTTTTTTTCCTGTCCAGGGTTTCCAGAGTGAAGAAGGTGCCTGCATGTGCTGAAGGCTTGTTGAAAGCTAATGGTCTCAAACAATAATAAATGAAGGTCTCATAAAAGCAGACTCTCCTGAATGGGGAATTAAAGAAGGCCATGCTCAGGAACATGAAAGAGCCCATAAAGGCTAAATAGTTTATAGTTCCTTCTGCCTGCTAAAATCAAAGGGCACTTCTTCAGCGTGAAAAATACCCACTTAAGTACACGTATAAAATCCCTGCTTTATAAAAAAAAAAACACACACACATATTACAAATATATATATATATATATATATATATAACATCAGAAAAAAAATATGGATATATAAAAGTAGTGCTGTCAAACGATTCATTGTGATTAATCGCATCCAAAATAAGTTTTTGTTTGCATAAAATATGCGTGTACTAAGTATATTTATTACATTACATTATTACATTATTACATACAGTATATATTTCAAAAATTATTTGCATCTAGTTATATGTATGTACTTATATTCATATTAATTTATATTATAAAATATATATTTAAAATATAAACATAACTTTTTAAGCACATACACACGCACACACACTATATATAAATAAATATATATATATATATATATATATATGAAAGCCTATGAAATAATTCTCTCTTTAGATACATGGACAGAAAGATGTCATACAAAATTGTTTAATGATTCAATCACTAAAAGAAAAATGTGCTTAGTTAATGTCAATGATCTGAATGAAAATAAATATTTAGAAATATGAGAAATTAAAAAAGGCTATGAAATTTTTACTTTATTTTGAAAAATCAGCATGGTTAATGTGAAATATAATATAATCTAATGAAAATGTACAATGACTTTTGCATCTTTTATAAAATTTCTGCTGTTAAAATCATCAAAAGAAAACTCTAGTCACGAAGAGGGGGAAAAATCAGTTTGGTTAATGTCAAAGATCTGAAAGAAACCAAAATATAAGAGCTTATTACTTTTGCATGACTGACTGTCTACATTCATATGCATTGGTGTGACCACTAAAGTTGGTTTATTGTTAATGATCATTCAAAAGAAACAGAAATGTCCAAGTTTGAACAAGTTTTAAACTGGCAATGACCCCATGTGTGCCACTTAAAAAGTGTGTTTAATGCAGATTGGGGCTTGTCTTATTAGGCCTGTGAATGCAGCCTCGCCTCACCTCTGTGTCCTGTTTTGTCCATCTCTGGCGATTACAAATGACTAATGAGCCTTTAAAACTGAAAACAGGTGTGAAGCAGTCAGTGTCTGGAATTTAGTGTGTTTTCCAAAAATGCTTGCTGATGGCAGAGCTGCCCTTGGGGCACAAAGATCTGAGATAGCTGAATGATGTTCAATTGATCATTTCAAAACACACAGGAACTCACACCTATTAACCCACCCACCCACAGTGACATACACACTCACGCAGAGGAGACCTGCATGCTGAAATGCAAACACGACACCAGCCAGTGCTGCATTTTTTTTTTTTTTGTGCAATCCTCTCATGATTCTATGGGGGGCAAACGGCACTTAGGCACAGCCAGAAGACACGGACATGGAAATGCTGTTTTAGATTTCCTTCCAAGCCAATGAAAGACCTGGAACAAATCAATCTAACAAATAATTTAAAGTGAGAGGCACGCCCGGCTGCGCTGATGGTGGAGGAAGTGGGAAAATGAATTAAAGATTGAAAGAAACTGTCACTTTGGGTTACAGAAACTAACTAAACAGGTTTATGCTTTTGCCACTGAGGGTTGGGAAAATGCTGAAAGCAAATTCACAGCACTTGCACTGGCACAGAGTAAAATGCATTAGCTGGCCAGGGAAGCCCTCTTGAAGGATATTTACATCCACTCTTGAAGTGATATATGATAGTAGCTTTCCTACTATCAAACTTGTACTGTATGTGCGTCTGCAATACACAAACTTCAAGGATTTATTTACCCAATAGGAATCAGTTTCCAGGTAGCCAAATAATTTAGATGTAGTTTAGTATGCTAATGAAGGACATATAGCAAATTTCTTTAATATTCAGTTTTTGTACTTCTATACATTGGTCTCATGAAAAACATCTAATCCAGATTTTCCAAAACTGATCATTAAGTGTTCACAAATTAAAAAGTCACTATTTTGTTCATTGAAGTTTATTTTGTTGCTTACCCCTGCTGAAGACAATGCTCTCATAGGGGATCTTGTTCCTGGTCTCCAGACTTGAGCAGTTCCAGCGGTGTCCTCTGAACTGATGCTGGCACTCATGGATGGCGATCTGAATGCCCTGTATGGCTGAGGCTGTCACATCTGGATGTCTCATACATACATCCAGCTGTTTCTTTGTCAGGCCGGGCAGGGTCAAACACACCGTGTTGGCATTGAGAATGGGGTCAAAGGGGATCTTTAGTCCCAGGATCTCATTTGAGTCTGCCCTAGAAGAGAGAATGAAACCTTATCATGTATTCAAACACATGTGCACAAATGAATAAAGAGGTAATAAATAATAAATACCCTGTGTTCTTTTGCATTGTTTAGGTGCTTAGAATATACAAATATCCTTTATTACTAGATCATGCAACACTGCTGTGCCACACATTAAAGTGAAAAAGCACCACTGAGGAGCCTAATGCTCATGACTGTTACAAAATACACCATGTGCTGGAAATGGAAACCATATACATGCAGAAAATATGGCATCAAATGGGGCTGATTTGAAACAATTACAAAGGAGTTTACTTGACAAATAGCAAACGCAAAGCTCCTTCTAAAACAGTGCATGCAAGAAAAGTTATGTGAAACTATATTTGAGCAGCTACAGTCTACTATGTACAATGTAATAACTTTAAAGGAAAATGCAAATAAAGTTAACAATCAGCAAACAAACTGTGGGTTCACTGATAACGATGATAGCTCTGGTAAAGCCATTATTTATTAGCAACATTTTTCAGATATAACTTCATGCCACTTACAAATACTTTACAACAGATTTAAAAGAAAACGTCCCTTTTCACATGTTTTCCAAAGATGTAAACGCAACAATGAATATACAAAACTTTTTTCCAAAAGTAGTGGTTTTAGGGTGCACGTCATAATATCACGCCAGTTCATGTTTGTGAGCAACTGAAATAATTTGACACGAAACAACTGAGCAAGTTCTTACCTTTGAACTAAAAGCGACGCCAAAGCCAAAGAGCAGAAGAGTCGAAATAAAAAGTAATCCATGCTGCTGCTGGTGCTCTTCTGCAAAACTCTTTCACAACAACTCCTCTGCTTGAGGAGAAGATCCGTCCAATACGCGCGCAGCTTTCCAGCGATCAGCTTCAGATCGTCCAAATCTGACGAAAAATAAAATGATGCTGGAGAGTGCCACGCGATGTCGTGATACCTCATTCATGAAATCACTTCAAAACTTTTCTGCTGGAGCTATCAGTTCAAGCTTTCAGAATGAATGAGAATGTGAGCCGCCGCTGAGAGGATCCGCTGAGATATCATCTGACACAAGACACTCATGTACAGTATCAGTACTTAGACAGAGCTATCTACTGTCTTCAGGACTTCTGATGTTTGCCTTATCTTGATGGCACTCAGACTACACTTAACTCTCTGCCAGCCCACCTCTACGTCAGCGCACACACTCACACACACAGCAGTCTGCCGTACAGGACAAGTGCCTCATTAGACATATCCCGATTGAACCGATAAACAGGGAAGTTACGACTCATTGGGATGTGAGGAATTGTTCGGGCATAGATAGAGAATGATACCATCTAATGAGGTACTTTCATGCTATGAACATGGATAAAAATGAATGTTGAAGGATTTGACTGAGACACACGACAGGACACAAAGACAGATATAAACATATCAGATAAGCACACGTGTGTTTTATAGCCTACATACATGATGTTAAGACCACAATTCCATTTAAATGTTTTTCTTCAGCAGTGGTTTTGATTTTCTTTAAATGACAATGGCTAAACTAAAGTTGTCAATTATTTTAAATAAGAGTATATTTACTTTACATTAATATGCAGTATGTTATCTTTTCATTTTATTTTGCCGTTGGCCTATATGAAGTGTTTTGTGTTCCGTAACTGGTTAAATTTTGCTAAAAAAGCCAAGCTGTTCAAACTTCCCCATGTGTCACTATTGGGGCATGTTGTCACAAAAGGTCAACACATGTTTAGTGAACTATATCTTCCTCTCTATAACACACACACACACACACACACACACATGTTGGTTTTTGTGATTTATGGGGACTCTCCATAGGTGTAATGGCGTTTCTACTGTACAGACTGTATGCGGTATTGTCCTACACTGACCCTACACCTACCCCTTACAGGAAACTGTGTGCATTTTTAGATTTTCAAAAAAACACCGTTTAGTATGTTTTTTTAAGCCTTTTGAATTACGGGGACACTGAAAATGTGCTCATAAATCACCTTCATATTGTAATACCTATGTCATAACCTTGTCATTATACAAATTTGTGTCCTCACAAACCAGCACACACACACACACACACATATATATATATACAATTTATATAATCATACAGTAATTTCAAAGAGAAGTCTCTTAATATTATGTTTGTCTAATTTCTTTAAACCTTATATGACTTTTTCTTGGTGTTCATGTTACCTGGGAACGCAATCATGGACACCGAACTTATAGTAAACCCATGACAAATGCAAAATACAGCCACATCTTACACGCTGAGAAAAGAGCCCAATAAAGCTGAACCTTCCCATAGCTTTTGTAACATTTGAAATCCATATGCTCCTTTGTAATTCTTCATTTCAAGACTTAAATGAAGAGTGTGTGCACAGTGGTATCAATAAAGCGAACCACAAAAAGTTACTTCAGTGTGGCAGGGTTTTAGTCACAGTGAAGTCACAAGAAGGTAATCGTACGGTTTAAAACTTCAGTCTCGAACAAGGGTGAACGGCCCCCGCTGACTCCGAATGAATTGATAATGATCTCTGTCTTCAATTAGGCACCATCACAGCTTCGTTTTTTTATTGCTAGTTCATGACAAGTTAAAAACATTACAATGGCACATTCCCACTCGAATGGATACCAGTAAGATGTCGCAACGCTCAGGAAAACTAAATCCTGCTTCCATCTGGTGTGGATCCTTGCCAAGAGATCTGCGGTCAAGAATTTAACACATGCTGATTTTAATTGTGTCCTAGTGTCAACTTGGGGAACCCCTTTCTCTCTGATCTATTTAATTGTAAAGCATTAAGATAATTTAGTAATGACATTCATCCACGACTGAACAACACGTCTTCTGATCATGAGTTAAATGCCTGAGAAAGACATCATTTAGTAAAAGGCAAAATCATTACAGTAATTTTACATTGATTAATCACATAATGATTTCTGTCTTGTGATGTAATGACTCATATGAGCAGAAAACGGTTTTGTTCATTGAGTGTAGTGATTACCAGAAGAGCCTCAAGGCAAAAGATAATGCTAAATTGGAATTTCCCACGATAAAGAGGTGTGCTGCAAGTTGCGTGGACTTTTCCTTGGCGAATTGGCATTGTAGATGCTAATAGCTCTTGTCCTTGTCCAAATGGTCCCACCAGGGACATTTGAATTATTTACAGTCTGTTAGGTTTTAGAAGTTCTCCAAGAAAGTCTTCAGGGCTGATTCAGTATGGACAGAGAACATGAAAATGTCACAAAAATTAAATAAATAATAATAAAAAAAGTATCTTATTCTCCTGTATGAAAGTGTAGAACAACTATTCTGAATTTATTCAACTGTGCTCATTTTAAGGAGGCTAAACATTTCCCAGTCTTCCTTTAATAAGCATTTCCTCCTTTCATGAGTGGGCAAAAGATGTGACGCTACAGGAGAAACAGAACAGAGGGTAAAAAGATCAACGCCGCAATTACTGGGGCTCCCGCAGGACGTCTCTCTAAAGAAGGTTTTTAAAAGAAGTAGAAAGTTCAACCCCCTGCTGTGGAGCAATGACACATCTGTGGAGAAATGAGTTCTTGCAGGGAAACCTTTCCTTTTTTCAGGGGAGAATAAAGATGAGTACTAAGCCTTGGTTTTTCCCACATGAATTTTTGTCTCTTTTCTGTCGTTAAGCCATTAGAGCATGATGGGTAAAGGACTTTTTGATTGGCCTAATGGTGTAGGTATTGGCTCCTAAGACACAGAAAGTGAGGACGCTCAAAGGATAGATGAAACTAAGCATTGTGCGGTACAGTGCAGCGTGCGCAGCTCCCAAGAACCGTTGCCCTCTGATCTGCTTGTTGATATGTGGAATGGTTGCAATCAATTAAATGTTCATTGTGTTGGAGCTAAACATTTTGGGGGATTAGAGAAGTTTTGTTATTGACTGTCTTAGCAACCCAAACAAAGAGGGTCTTGTGCTGTTTAAGAGATGTCTTAAATTGGCCGCAAAAGATCTTTATAGGCCATGGAATGATGCGGTCTGTTTTGATCATAGTCACATCGTTTGTAAAATTGTTCACTGCAGTGTGGCATTAGCGGTTGTTTATAATGTACGTATACTAGTTATTGGAATTAATAACATGCACACCCGCATTGAAAACAGCTCAACAGGAAGTTTTCTCTTTGATGGACACCTGTAGTTAATTATTCATTTCAACAGTGGAACATGATTCCTTAAAAAATAAACATCTCCATCAACAACTGCAGATGTTGTGTTGATAAATATGTAGATGACATTGTTCACTTGCTGATGGATCGTATATATTTATTTTGATGGGCAAACACTTTTTTGAATATTTGCATGCTATGTTTAATGACAATGAACTCCATACCACAATGTGCAACTGCACTAGCAATTAATGTCTGAACATGTTAAACTGGCAGCTAGGACATGATTTCTGAAGCTCCCCCTACTGGCCCTTTTTCTCTTGGAGATACAGGAGATCTTTGGTTTGCGTATCACAAACAATTTCCAATGGTACTGATATTCAGAGAGTCCTGCCGTCAGGTACTTGCCCAGCTGCTGAGTTGGCTAAGCCATGGCTATTGAAAAACAGCAGAGCGTTGCTTGTTTTCTTTACCGCTTGGGTTACTGCTCGCTATCACTAATTGAGCAGAATTACACCCACTTGCTTGCTTTTCTTGATACTGTGAAAATGTTTGGGTTACTGCAGAAGATGATATGACTGTAAAGGTATGTGAAGCAGGAGAATGTATTAGAGATAAGAAAGTCACTTGCCGATTGACAGAAATACAGTATGCTCCGTTGGATGGCAGTGCACCACAATTTAGTGTAAAGTACAGAAAATCTACCGTTCTTGGAAGTACAGTAGGTTAAAAAGTCTGAGACAAGCACTGAAAATGCTTCTAGTTTGCACTTTTTTCATTGAATGTGTACTATTTTTCATTGATAATGTTCAAAACCTAACATTGTAATTGTCTTTACTGCCACTTTTGATCAATTTAATGCAACTTTGTCGAATAATTACTTTAATAAATATTGTTTTTAAATTAAATTAAAAAAAAGATAACTATGAAAAAAAATATTTAAATGTTTAAGAAAATGTAAATAATAATAAAAAAAAACATACTATTTTTATTGACATTTTATTTTCAACGGTCCTAAAAACTTTTATATCTAGACTTTAAATACATTTTGAAATCCAATATTTTCAATATGGTCTCTGACTTTTAAAACTCGTGGTATATACATATACAGAAACAACTGTGTACAAAGTTTGTGGTGTGGGGTCGTCACAGGGGATTTCTTCTTACGCAAAGGCACATATCCTTGATTCTGCACAGATCTGTGCTTCTGTTATTCATTTGTGAGCAAACCGTTTACCCAAAGAAGAATGCAAGCTCCATTCCAAAATGAATTCTGCATGCTGGTGGTTTCTGATCTGGAGAGAGAGAGAGAGAGAGAGAGAGAGAAAGAGAACGAGAGAAATGAGACAATGGCAGACAAAGAGTATAAAACGGAGTGAGATGGTTCACCTGTGAATTGCAGTCATTAAGATGATGCTGAAGATAACAAAAGCAAGAGTTACTCAGAGGTCACTGGCTATAAACAGCTGGACATGGTGAACGCTTCTGACCTTACGGGATGTCTACATCAAGATTCTATGAGTAAACCTCCCACGATGCACTGCACTCATATACTAAATCTGTGTAAAAGGACTCAAAAAAAAAAACTGAATTAACAGCAAAAGTCCAGCAAATTAGAAACCTATTGCTTTTTTTTGTTTTCAGAAATCACTCAAAGTACCCCGGCATAAAAAATAAAACAACACTAAATGGCAGATGCAGGCATTCCCTCTACAAAAGACAATTCTGGGCACTCTGGGACACCAAAATAATCTGGTATCCCTTTTATCCCTCTACGCATCAGTTCTTCCAGCTTTTTTCTTGGAATGTACAACAAATCCCTATACGCAAAGACCACCACTTTTCAGAAGACTATCTTCCCACTTCAGCCAAGCTTTTAACCCTTATACTAATCTCTTACCACTGTCTGACAGGTGCTTCTGCTCTGCTACGAACTCTGAACTTTATGCCCTCATTCATTGTATTTACTGCATTGATTGGAAAACACAATTTTACTAGACAATACATTTTTTAAATTCACTTTTAAATTGACTACTTTCCACTCTATAAGTTGTGACAATTAAAAAATAAATCTACATTGAATAAAATCTAAATTGTTTCTTTCAAGTAAAACAAAAACAAAACAATATATTACTAAATTGAGTTGTTAGATAAAATAGACTTTTAGCTTTTAAGGTAATATTTCCAAGTTACCACTCTATATTCGTTTCTCAATTAGTTTGAGAATAACTTATGTACATGCACAATATTTTTACTGAATTATCAAAATATTGTTCAGAACAGCCTTAGCTGGGATATAGTCTATACCACAACTGAATATATAGACTTTTCCAAAATCCCTTGTGAAGTGTGCTCAATTGTATTCAATGTGTACTTAGTGTAGGCCTAATTCAAATATTAAATGTATTTTAAAAAACACATCCCATGCAGATAATACAATATTAATCAAATAAAGTGTTAATTAAGTGTACTTGAAAAGTCAACTTTCATCTTTCTCTATGCAATTTGTAATAATGTCAAATTAAAAGGACATTTCAAATCATTATGTTTTAATAATCTAGTTTTAATGATCTTGCAATTACATATATATTTAATTAAACGGCATACAAGTGTAAATAGAAGAATAGTTTCAAAGGCACTATTAGTAATTATGAAATTGTTCTAAAGTGGGTCATAAAAAACAACAAATTTAAAGTTCAACATAAATTAATCTAGCTATATAATCCATTTTAATTTAAATGTAAATGACGTGAAATTAAGTGTACACAAAATCACATTAAGCTCACACTTAAGTATGTTCTTTTATTACTGTAGCAGGCCTACTTAACAAAATGCGAAACTGGGCCTCTTTTCCACAATTGTGACATTTTATGCAACTTCTTATACCATTGTTCGCCCTGTTCTTTAGTAATTCACTATACTCACAGCTGTTTTTAATTTGGTTCTACTTATCTTGCTGCTACTGAGGATCCAAATTAAGCTGCGTTGTCTTTCATCGGTGTGTTTCTTGTGAAGCATGTAGCCATGAAATGAGACAAATAGCGCCATCTTGTGTTGAGTCGCAGGTAGTGTGTTAGAGCGTGTGTGCGCAAAGTTTGGCATTATCCCCGGAGACCGTATGCCTGCAAACCACAAATCCATAAACACTTCATTGCAGGTCCATTTTGGAAAGAGCAGGTCTGATCTAACTGAGGACAGGGACTCGATTTCCATCTGGCGATTCCAGAGCGGAGAGCACGCAAACAACACTGTTTATTGACACAGACTTGCACGCTGGGTCGCTTTACGTTTTAGTCCATCCAAAAAGAGACAAAATTAAGTGCGAGTAAGCTGTGTTCTAGAGATATTATCAGCACTTGCAATCCTGACATTGAAAGGTTAACAACCCAGCGAGAGCACTAAACTCCGTTTATCCACAAAGAGAAATGGTGCAGGTAATTGTGTTATTTACCGGGCAGAGTCGTTGCCATCAGGGGAGGTGAGGTTGTTCCGGCCCTCCTCGAAACCGCTCAACTTCCATGCCCTGTAGCATATCACTCTGTTAAGAATCTCCATGATTTAGCAGTGATTTATTGCAATTAAAAACTGTAACCTGACTTTTACAATGAAAAATTTCCAGGTTAGGTCAGTTTTCTTGGAACATAAGAGTCAGCATGGTATTACGGAAATCACTCTATTACTGTAATAAGTAAAGATTACGGTAATACTGTAGAGCTGAACTGTTAAGTCACAGTAATTGTAATAAAGTACAGCGGCTAGTAGCCATGAACATAGCATAAGTACAGGTTCAATTTTGTACAGTGCACTCCTCCATCCCATAATGCACCTCACTGACTCACAGAATGGAGTCTGACAGGGCCTAAGTTGTAATTAGACTGATTACCTCCCGATAAAATCTCCTGCGAGGTTTCAGAGCCTTTCTTCACGGCTTGACTTTTATGCGTATGTCTTCCTAAAGCAAGCATCTCTATTTAGATAAAGACTGGTTGTCAGAAGAAGGGGACGCATGGTGGTATTATGTTACAGTTTTATTCACTCAGGCTATCTGCCACACGCATGCACCTGTGTACACATGAACATAAAACATAACAAGAGAATCCAATTTTACCTGGTATAAATTACTGCAAAAATGTTGAATCATAAATTCATTATCGAACAGCTTAAATGATTACCACCTCGAAGCTTGCAACTAGAGTTCACAGCCTTTCGTCTGAGCATCTTTGCACCTCATTGTCTGGGTGATCAGAGGAAATGAGTGTGTCTCCCATCATGCCGTGTATCCTCCCACAGTGGCAGGCATTCATTAGTGGCCTGCATGTTTTACTATCAGCAGGCAAAGACAGAACGACTGTCTCATCCTGCACATTCCACAGCCACTGTGTGTGTGTCTGTGTGTTAAAGTACACTGAAACACAGCAGCTATATTAATACCAATGCTTCTATAAATCTATTGGCTGTCTGCGGTATGACTGTATGATGAGCTGTCTATGGTTGTGTGTGTCTGTCTCTCATTCCCTCACCAATGCTCCTGGCACATTCCCGGTCTCCATCTTCCCCTCTGTCTTCAACACTGTTGGCTACGCAGCCCAAATTCCTGGAAAATATGAACTTGTGCCGTCTTGCAGAACTCGTAATACAAAGGGAGTCTTTTCCAACTGCGTAAATAACTCAAAACAACACCTTTCTTCTGCTGAGTGGCAAAGCGAATCCCTTGAAGCTGAAATCTCTGAATTGCGGTAGCGAGAGAATGAGGTGGGAAGCATTGAGCCTTGACCCTGTGTGAAGTGAGCCAGTTAGAACAACAATTGTACGATTTGTTTAACGTCAATGAAAGGAAAGTGTGACATAAGCTTCATAATGATGTCTATATAAATACCTCCGGCTGAAATGGCATCATATCTCCCAGTCAAAACGTCATGTGAGAGTTACAACATTTAACCAATTTATCACTGTGGAAAAATGAGAGACAGACTGGAAACCTTCGGAAATGGATTCTCGCCAGGTCTTGTCTGTCAGTGTGAATATGTTTATTTGTACATTTTATACTAAGTGCAGACACACATTGTCAATTAAAAGCCAGATAGATAGATATATTATGTAAGGTCTTGTATCACGCTGAAGGGGCTTATTTCGCGATAACTACCGGCTGCCTGTATATTATCCCGCTTATTACACGGC
>JAUCMU010000151.1:6477646-6506428 GCA_032275025.1 Enteromius treurensis
AAAGAACGAACCTGCAAATGTCTCAACTGACCAATCAGAATCAAGCATTCCAGAGAGCCGTGTAATAAGTAATTATATAGCACTTTGTTTTAGTTACTTAATTAGAAAAGAAGAAAAAACAAACAAACATACTAATAAATCCGACAAAATAACTAGGAAACAAGTTTTTGTGTATTTTATTCAGTGATGAGCAGCTACAAAAAGGATTCTCACTTCCAGTCTTCAGTTTTTCAAATCTGAAATCTTCCTTTCAAATGCATTGTGATTAAATACCCAAAATATACAGTTCTGGTATGAATTATTGCAATTACAGTTGGTTTGAAGAGCAGTAAATAATCTCTCACATCTTTCCGCCATGTTTTTCCAAATATGAGGTTGAGTAAGAGAGATGAACTACAAATTTAAGATAAATAGACAAAGTCTAAGATAAATAGATATGAATGCATCCATTCAAATGACAAATTTCATCTTAATTTACATTTAGTGGACATGCTGTCATTTTCAGTCTCAAGTCCATTATACGTATGCACCTAAAACTAATGCATGAAAAATGATATTTCTCAATAGTCTGTGGCTCACAAGCGCAAACTCCAGATGATACCTTGTGAAGGTATTTTCCAAAAATGCAATGCATTCCAAACAAAGGACAGGGTGCTTGAGATTAACACTTGATGAAAGTCTCATGGCTGACCCTGTAAGTAGCTTGTGAAGCTCTGCATTCTTTATGTCTGTTTCTTGACATTTCTGTTTTCTGATTTCATTACCTGTACAGACTGCATAAATATAATATTTCAAACATAATGCATCTGGATGACACTAAAACTATTGAACATGGTGTTGAAATGATGATCTGACTTGATTAACCCTCCAGTGAGAGATCCATTGACCCCCCCAAAAAAACCTGTGATAAAACAATGACACTTTCTCATTCCCTCCTGTGATTATTGTCATTAATCATCAGTTATAATCGGTTTTAAGAACTGTTGAGCAAGGTTTTCAGAGCATATATATGAGGTCAACATTATAAGAACTCTTAAAAAGCAACACAAACTGAAACAAACCACTGAAAATGCATTTCACTAAGGAGCAAACTGATGAAAAAATAGTGATCAGTATCAGTAAAAGTGCATTAAAAGCCCCATAGATTAAATATCTCACAAAGATAAAGAGTTTTTACATGTTGCTTCTCTTGCATTTGCTTTTTACCTTTGAGTTGAAGAGTAAAAGTGACTTTTACTCTTTTTGTTAAAAGTTCTCAAAGTGCTTTTGAAAGAAAAGGACAGGGCAAAAATCACAAGAAGTAGTCATGGTGATATTAAATGCTTATAAATAACCGTCTTTGTTCCATATCCAGCCTCCTTTACAGAGCATATGCCTAATATCCTTTTCTTGATGTTCTGTCACTTCAGAGCATAAACAGCCATTACACCATGGCTGCGGTGTTGATGTGGATGTGCTTTCATTCATTGAATCTGCACTCATAATATACTGTATATGGGGCTGAACTATCAGAAAACACACACAAAATCCGTCTGATCAGAAGATATCTCAATGTCTCGACTTCACAGCTGAAGAACCCCTCCTAAATCTTGAGTAGTCATTGAGACTAGCGATCCTGGGTTTTCTGAGGGGTGAATCACAAGTCAGACACTCCTCTAGGCTTTCCCAAAGCCTCAGGGTTTGAAATGTGTATGCATGAATCTGGAATGTTCTAGATTCTTTTGTTCTTGTCCTCTTTTGGAATTTGACTTCTCATTATCCAATTATCAAGTGTTCTCTTTTAGTGACACAAACTCAGTTCCTTTCTGACCAAGCACTTTTTACACTGGACCACGCAGCACCAGTGGAAACGGCAAAGGCAGTTTTCCTCCAGGACCACCGTCTCGTCCCGGTGACCCCGCTCGCAACACAGAAGGTCACATCCGCTCACGTCCAGCGCCGTGCTGTTGCACATCCGCCCGCGTGTGCCCAAAGAACCCGTCTTCCGATTGGGCAAGCAGAAGTCCGGTGACTCGGCCGAGTAGATGAGATCTTGCTTGTCTGGAGGTTTGATGTTCTGCCCCACTGGAATGAGGGTCTTACCGTCATTCCCACCCATCACTTTGGATGCCCCGTTGAAGCGCTCGAGCAGACGGTTGCCCACCTCACGGAAGTGAGGCATTTTCTTCCAGCAGGTCCTCAAAGTGCAAGAGCCAGACAGTCCGTGACATTTACATTCAGTTCTCATATAATTCTTCACAGCCTGCAGTTCAAGACACAAAGATAGTTCAGTGAGATAAAAGGAGAAGCTATTTAGAAGGAATTTACCCTCGTCTCTCCCCTCCCTCTTTGGCCTCTAGCCACTCGAAAACCAATCAAAGAGCTTGAAAACAGAGATTTGTACAGTTCTATACCTGTTGGAATTAACATCTGATAAATGCAGCGTTACCATTTTTCTAGCTTTAATTACAAACAAGTCGCCGCGGGGCATTTGATTCCTCTTTGACGTCAAAGAAAATCACCATCTGCCAAACATGTCTATATGACCCCTTAATGCTTATTTACCTGTGACTGACCCCTTGCTAACGGGACCTGAGGCTGCGAGGCAGTGACCCCTGAAAGATGAGGCAATTCTGACACAAGTGAATAACTAACCTGAGGATTTGGCCAGTGGCCGACTGATGATGGCTTGAAGGAAACCATAAATCTGACTTTTTTAGAGTTCTGAATAATGATGAACTGTAAAAAAGTAAACTGAGATAAGAGTAGTTGTATACTAGACTGATCTATCACACACATGCACCACATTGCACAGTCATTGTTCTTTGCCCTGTCTAAAATCTCACTCTGTATTCACTTAAAGGGTTAGTTCACCCAAAATAAAAATTAGCCTGTGTTTTACTCACCCTCCAAGCATCCTACTGTAGGTGTATATGACTTCTTTCAGAACAGAATCCAATCAGTTATATTAAAAAGTTCTGACTATACCAAGTGTTATCATTGCAGTGGGTGGGTGCTTCTGTTCAACAGTCAAAACATGAAATAAAGCATGTGGATTCTCACACGGCTCTGGGATTGAATAAAGGCCTGCTGTAGTTAATGTAAGAAACATATACACATTTCAACCATGTTTGTTTGCAGAAGCAAAGGAAGCAAAGTTTCCTTCCTTTAGCAAAGTAAAACCAATCTTCTCTTGGCTTATATAGAAATCCGCCAATATGTTTCTTTACAAATCCTTAGTTGGTACTTCAAATCCTTGACCGTTGTTTTGTTTTAATCAACTTCCGCATTCATCACTAATCACACAATGCCAACGTCCTACGCTATCTGCAAGTAAGCCTTCTGCATATGACAGATACCGGAAGTGAGAGAAAATTCTTTGTTACGTTTGAAATATGGATATATATCTTACGAAAAAACATGGATTCGCTACAGGAGGCCTTTATTTGCCCTCCAGAGCTGTGTGAAGCATGTTTCATTATGGATGCGCATGCTTTATTTGATGTGTTTCTGACTGTGAAACATGCTGAAAGATGCTCCACAACGTGCTGTGCATGTTTATGTTGGGGCTTTTCAGTTATTTCAATCCACTGGATGAATTATGCACACATAACTGTTTTATACTCGCAAAAGGACGACAAAAGATGAGGAGAGCAGCCACTTTTGTTTTTGCAGTGTTAGCCGCAAGACCTTGCTGAAAAGATGTGGACTCATGCTAGTGCTTCGAAATAAACTTTCTAGTTTAACCCATCAAAGTTAAAAACCTGCTTGACAAGCTCCCTTCCCAGCAATACGTCCCACAATGTTTATATGTTTGGTCAGTAGGCGGAGAGAAGGTCAGATCGAATGCGTTTTCAACCATCTCTGAATGTGGTCAAAAGAGGCCAATCTCAAAACATTTTACACCTGGTTACACCCTTAAATCAGGTGAACATGGCCTAAGATGGTTTGAGGGTGAGTACACTGTAAAACTGAATAGTTCACCTTACTTAAGATATAGTTAGTAAGCTGTACTTAGTTGTTATACTTACTAGGTTTTACCAAGTTACAGCAGCTTTCAAGGCAAGACAAACTCCCTATAAATTTGGGGTCGGTAAGAATTGTTTACGTCTTTTTAAATCAATGAAAAGGTTTCCATTTCAAATAAACACTATTTTAGACTTTCTACTCAATGAAATCTATTTCAGCAGCAAATCGGCATATTAGAATGATTTCTGAAAGATCATGTGACACTGAAGACAGGAGTAATGATGCAGAAAATTAGCATCATATCACAGAAATAATAATAACATTTAACATTCATAAAATATATGGAAAAATAAGAGTCTTAAATAATTTAATAAAAGTATTAACTTTCTTAAAAATAAATCTTACTTTGACCCCAAACATTTCAGGGGCAATGTAGTCAGTCATTATGTTAAACAGTTTGTTATACTGTACAGTATGTTAATAACAGTTTATTATACACATCCAGTTTATTGCAAAGTAGAAAAAATCCAATATTAATTTAATTTTGTAATTACAGGGGTCTGCAATTTGTGTAAGTGACATTTTTAGAATATATGCTTGGGTGTTTATAATGTTTTGAGATTTTTTTATAAAATGCCTGCTCCGATTGCCCCTTGTAGGGTGTGTATGTAAATGTTTTTTGGGTTTCTGATTACACAAAGCATAGCAAAGCAGTTTCCATATTAAATCAAATAAATGCATACACATTTTAAATGAACTAAACATGCTAGTACTGTAATTTGAAAGCTCTAGTTAAAAAAATAACACTTCTGTAACTATAAAATGGATCAATTCAGTCAATAAGGGAACAGAGAGAGTGGTGATGTTGGGAAACTGGTCTCAACTCAGTTCGTAGTGTGTTCTGCAGCCTCTGCCAAGTATATTTCCATAACATTTCCAAGCTTGGGCGTTTGAAGTGCACCATCTGCTCATTTAAGCTTGACTAAGGGTTGTACAGGCAAAACACCACACGACTGTGCTTGTATCATCTATGCATCGATGCAAAAAATCTATTCACGCTGATATCGTACCAGGAACATTAAAAAAAACATCTACACCAAACCTGCATGAGGGTGACAGGTACTATGTGAAACTGGCTTTAACAAAAAGAAAAAGAAGTAAATACAAGATACCTGGCACTGATTCCAATTTCTAATTTAGATTATTGTTGATGTATAATAAGGGCTGTGTGAACTAAAAACTAAATGTCAGGTTGCACTATTAAGGCAAATCTTTTGCAGTGATTACTCCAGAGTCATAAGATCCTCCAGAAATTATTCTAATATGGTGATCATAGTTTTGAGAATAGTGCAAATGTGTAACATTGTGTACTATTTTAAATGTATTTATTGTCAGGCTGACTTAAGTTAATGTGTCCTTGCTAAATAAAAGATATATATATATAAATCTCTGAATGTTTGTTGATGTGTATTTCTATATTGTTATTTAATAGGTCAGATTACAGTTATATCACAACCAAAACTATGTTTATCGCTTTATTTTTAATTCTTAGCTGTATGTGGCAAGATAAAGATGAAGTATCATACCAGTCGACCGGCTTCATTATTATGAAGGTCTATCAGCGTGCGGATGTCACTCTTGCCCTTCCTCCGCCTGGCATCCATAAACTGCTTGGACTTCTCGTAGCCGAACTCCACGTCGTCTCCGCAGCCACCCCACTCCCACTTGACCCCCTCGGTTGGGCCAACACTGGCTAATCGTGGGGGTGGCCCTCTGCTCCGTGTGGCCTCGCAGCCGCATTGCAGCAGCTCCCCCATGCTGCAGGCCTGAGTCACTGCATGTGTCACACCCGCTGCCGTGATAGCATACACAAACGCTGTCTCTCGGATGTCTGTGAAGACACACACACACACATAGAGACATCAAAGAGAAATTCTGATTGTTGGCCAGGCTGGGATACATCGAACTCTGATAATTATGGCACTTTAGATATCCTGAAGCTGCATGGGTTATTTCTGTGACAACGTAGTCTCATCCACAACGACATGCAGCACTGCTGTGGCACAATGAGCAATGTGAGGTCATGTCATATCAGACCAGAATAAGCTGCATTGTGAATCAAAGCATATGCTGTTCAGGTCTTGTTCCATAATGTTTCAATATGCATGAGCTATTTTTTTTAAACAAACAACCCTTAAAAATCAGTGTTCCCATGAACCAAGAAATCCAATTTGTCCAAAGAGATGGAAACACCTTGTAGATTATAATTTTTAAAAAAATTGAATCCATTTTTTTTTTGTCACATATTCACAACAGTTAAAAGGTTTGTGGTCAGTGTAATTTTTTTTATTAGAAAAGACTCATCAATTATAATGTAACATAAAATAACTAAATTCAATACAGAAATGTCCTCTGTATTAACATTGGGCTGTATTTTTACAAAATTTTTACTTTTTTCACAGACTTTTTTTTAGCAGTGCTTTATATAAATTTATCGAAGAATCCTGAAAACATTTTCAGAATTTAAACATAATATATTTAGCAGCACAACTGTAGCAACAAGAACTGTTTTTTCAGCAGCAAATAGTTTCTGAATTAACATATGACACTGAAGACCGGAGTAAAAATGCTAAATATTCAACATTTTAACCAATATATTCAAATGGAAAACAGTTATTATAAATGGCAATAATACTGTTGTTCTTATTTCTTTTTAAATAACTTTTATTTACATTGAAGAAAATGACCTGTTACTCTTCCTGTCAAAAGTTATTTTGAAGAAAATGACCAGTTCACTAGAAGTATTTATTAAATGCTAACATTTAATAATGTTAATTGAAAACAAACTCTTTGCAATAACAGAAAAGAAAGACGACAACAAGAAAAGAATGGAGAGGTTGGAAAGGACAGATGTGTTTAGCAACTCGTAGTAAGGGAGTTGAAAGGAATTACTTTTATTCTGTGTAAACGCTGGGTGCAGTGAGCGTGCAGTCACTCCTCAGCCCTGTGCCAATTTTGCATTGCATGATTCAGTGAATGGGATTCATTAAAGCCAGTGAAATGGAATCAGAGCTCAGAGTGCACACACACACATACACAAATATTAATCCCAGCTGTCCATTCACACGCCCACTGTCGTCTTCATACTGTGAAACAATGTGTGTGTGTTCCTGTTTTAATACATGACAGCACCCCACCTGAAAACACCTGTAGCTTTCTGGCCCTCATAACACTAACCAAGTCTGCATAAACCTATCCAAAGGTTTATGCCTACAGTACCATCCCAAAGTGAAAGCCGCCTCTCTACTGCTATAATATACAGTGTGTGTTTGCATAATACATACATATATATATATATATATATATAGCAGTCTCTGTACATGTGGCAGTTTATATTAATGCCTATGCAAAAAAACAAAAATAAAAAAATAAATATTTTCCACTGATGGTTGATGATTGCTCTGATATGAAGCAAGCCCATGTAAGCAGCAGAGACCATAATATTGAATATTTACAAATGATCTTTTCAAAACATTCCTTCATGACGTACACTTGTCTGTTGTCTTTCCAATATTTGTGCTTCTAAAAAGCATAGTAAATGTATTAATATACTATTAATATAATACTATAATATTAATATCATTATATAATGCTCAAATACATTAGTTCAAACTACGCCGTATTTCACTAGAAGACTATAAGCATAATATTTTAATGGATATGCACTTTTTGTAACAAGTGAAACCAATGACTTAAAAAACTATTATACGCACGTTCGGATTTTGCCAAGTACTATGTGTCCCTAGGTCAACATATTTTTTCAACCCTGGGACAACATTTTAATGCAAAAATACAATCTTGACCCTATCTCTACACCTAAACCTATCCTTACCCATGAGTAATGTCTAAAATCTGAGAAAATGATTGATGAACACTGATTGTAAGCCAAATCCGATTGGTTTATCACAATGCTGACCCAGGGTCATGTTGCACTTCGTAAAATCAGGTCAGTGACTATTATACACTGTGAATAAAGAAACAGATATATAAATCTCACATAACCCTGTTGTGCATTACTACAGAGTGTGCATGTGTATGTCAGGAATCACCATATAAAACTTTTAATTCCTCTTTTTTGATGCATGCCAATCTTTATAATAATTTAGATTACATAATGTCACAATTGAACAGGGATTCAAAAGTGTCTACAATACAGTAAAGATTTTTAACAAGTGACAGTATCAACGACATATGCAAAACCTCTCAAGCTATTTAGTCCACTTAAACTCCTTGACCCTCCAAGTTCACGTTCATCTGTTGTACTTCTGAGTGCAAATGTCACATGCTAGTATATTTCAACTGCTTATGTGCTGTAGGCCTAAGCAATAACAAACATGCGGACAAGCGGTATAGCTCAATTCACAAACAAATGATTCCTATCAACGGGTGATGAATGATTCTGATGAATCAACAGAATGAATCTTTCTCTGCATGAGCTCAAACTGAAAAGAATCCATCAGAATGGCCACTGAATCAATGTGAATCACTTATTGAATTAGTCTGCCATTAGTCTGCTGTTACTGCATGTTTATCCTCCTTTTTATATTAGCATGGCCACAATGTTGAAACTGGATGGATAAGCTGGCCCAATAAACAAGGAAAACTGCTACGTTCAAGGCACATAAAGTAGTAAGGATCATTTTTTTGAAGCTATAAGAATACTTTTTGCATCATGTTTTTTTTGTGAACGCATGCCAAAGAACGAAGACAGAAAGGGAAGAAATTATTCAATAAAGAAGTTATTAGTTTTGTTTTCTTTGCACAGAAAAAGTATTCTCATAGCTTCATGACGTTACGGTTGAACCACTGATGTCACATGGACTGTTTTAACTATGTACCTTTCTGGGCCTTGAATGTGATAGTTACATTGCACTCTATGCAAGGTCAGAAAGCTCTCAGATTTCACCCAAAATATCTTAATTTGTGTTCGAAGATGAACAAAGGGTTAGTAATTAATGACAGAGTTTTTGGGTGAACTATGCCTTTAAGACCCCCCAAAGCACAGACTGATGTCACCATGCTGGCTTTTGGGTAAGATTTATTCTAAAATAACAAGTTGATTAAATATTTTAGAACAGAAAATCCAGACTGTTTATAATAATTATTAAATGACCATTGCTTAAAAAATGGAAATATAATGTACTAATTTCACGACTTTTCCATACCTAGGAGGCTAAATAATAATAATAATAAAATCCTGGTATTTGCAGAGTTTTCAACCTCATGGGAACCCTTCTATTACCTCAACATTTTTGAAAGTCAGACATATCATGATCAAACTATATTTTGTAAACATTGTAACGTCCAACATTTGAACTACTACAAAGACGAAATTTGCCCATCTGGATCCACAATAATTTAATCCAATACGTTCATAAGACGGAGGTTGTCATGACAGACATAGGGTAAAAAGTCTCTTGATTTCACCTCCCTCTCTTATTTTTTCCTCCAAGACACAAATTCCAAACAAATTTTGTGCAGCTGTCTATGCCCGGGCCTGCCTAGAAAAGAGAGAGAGAACTTAATGCCAGAAGGGGCTTCTGTGAGAATTAGCAAATATTTTTTTAATACTCAATCTTTGAGTCAATGAAGCATGGGGCTGCAGGATGAAAAGAGATGAGAAGGCAGGGCCCCTCCAGCGTCTCCACCAGCGCTGACGGGCGGGAATCATCTTGATTGATTTATTTTGCCACCATGTGCTGCCTGCATGCAGCGAGGGTTGAGACAATCTCTAACGCTGCGCAGATCTTGTTGCATACCTGGGATCCACTTTTATCAACTGAAGGCAACCGCAGCAACACACACACACACAAACACACATCTCTTGCTGGATGATATTCCGGAGTAGTTCTCAGGCTATTTGACCTCAATTTCTTGGTCTAAACCAGATTGTCTAATATTAACACAATAAATAAATTATGCATTAATAAAAAACTGCAAAACATACCACAGTCATGAAGCGTAACCTGTGCCACCTTTCTTAAGGGGACTTAGAAAATCGGATTCACAGTTTGAACATTCGCCTTCACACTGACAAACTGAAGTGAGCTCTGACATCAAATGGACTGTCTCAACTCTCAAATATGTCCAAAACTCTCTTGTGCACAAGGGATCCATTACGACAGGACTGGCTGTCCCTTTAAATGATAACACATATTCATGCAGTCCTTCATGCTGAGTACACTGGCCTCTGACCTGTTCCAACAGTTCTTGACTGGAAATAGAAACAGAAATAAAGCGTTCTTGAACAGGACTGAAGAATGCCATGTGTGTTATGTGCTTTGGTTTGTGGCATGCATTAGGGGTTTGAAATGGGATTATATAGAAAAAAGGAGCATTTATAGTCTTAATGCTTGCAAAAATGGTCTGCCTCTGGGCTTGGAGATGTACTATTGAATTGTTTTCTGATATAAGCTCACCTTTTTATCTTTTCTCTTCCTCTCTCTCTCTATCCCCTGCTTTTTTTTCCTTTTTTTTTTTAAACGCTCGCCAGCTTACGAGTTCAAATGTGAGGTCACGATTACAACTATCAGAATACTGAAGATACCAAACACATCTGCTGAACAAATGGCCGATACAGTAGGAGGGGGGGGGATCATCAAAATCAGAACCATACACCTATATGGCACTTCTGGCACATTTGGTGCTTTATGCTAGATAAGATTGACACATTATATTTCATATAAGTGTGAGGACAGCTGCTCTCTTGAACTTTCTTTTCATCAGTTTACCACAAATTCTAAAAAAAAAAGAAAAAATATTTCCACAATAATTTTAAGGAGCACAACTGTTTTTAATTCTGATTTCTTGAGCACGAAATCAATGTATTAAAATTATATTTGAAGATTCATGTGACACTAAAGACCTGAGTAATAGCTTCTGAAAATTCAAATTTGCCCTCATAGGATGAAATTATTATTTTTTTTATATTTATAAAATAGACAACTAAGAATCTTAAATATTACTGATATTACTTTTAAATTGATATATTAATGTTTTTACTTTTGCAGCTTTGGTATACATACGTCTTTCAAATACATTAAAATATCTTCATCACCCAAAAGTTTTGAAAGGTAGTGCATATTGAAATATTTCAGCTAAAAGCTTAATTTATATATATATATATATATATATATATATGAAAAACACCTGCCTCTCTCTCAACATTTATGGCATAAAAAGTCTATAATTTGATAAAATTTCACTTATTGTCATTCTGACACCTGAACCCGAAGTAAAACATCAGCAACTTCTGTGCATCAGACAATGCGCAATACCAAACACATTTATTGACACAGACAGAAACAAGAGGTCTTGACAGCAAAAATAATGAGGCACATTCCTGAGGTGACAGGGCAAATTACGCACACACGGCGTCCTTATCATTTCTTGGGTTTCTAATTGGAACCGCATATTGTCTCTGAGCGATTTTAACGACTTCATTACAACCTCAGAGACAACATGTAAGAGCAGCCGGCAGCATTTCCAGCAAATTCTGGCATTAAGAGGCCGCTCCCTTGGGCCAAGAAAACAAGCTCTGGTTTACATGTTTGAATAGGGGAAGAAAATAGCCCCCAGTTATTTAGCAATGGAAGAAATATGTGAGACACTTTGTACAACCCTATCACTCGGTGCAGGAAGTGAACCTGCCTTAGCAGAGATCTCAGCTCTGACACGTGGTCATTAGAGCCAAGTCTCACGGTAATTGTGGTAAATGCATGAAAACAGAAGAGCACTTAAGCCTCACCTATAGACACAGAGGAATTTATGATTAATTTCCATTTTGCGAGGCAGTCTCCAGTGCTCAGTGTAAGATGGGCTGATGCAGACAGAGGAATCATGTTGCAATCCGTGTGTGAACACGTCCACACTGGAGGCCAAATCGTGAACTCTCAGCTCCAGACCTGGATATGACAAGCCTGCATCTCTCTACATCACTTTGATATGGGCATGTCTAAGGAAAAATCTCATGTGAAATTAGGCAAAAAATTCTACTGACCATCTTAACCTCATACCCTGCTGGCTCAGGGCAGACTATGTTCAGCCAAAGTAGCGCCCTCTACTGGTGGCAACCAATTAGACTGTTTACAAACAGAATAGGTGAGCAACAAGCATCATCAAATTCACTATCAACATATTCTTTAATTATTTGCTCATGTATACTCATCGCAAGCCAAAAGGATAAACTGTTAGGTGAACTTTGTACTTGCAAAGTTTCTTATAGTTAGTAGAATGTGGTCTGTCAAAAAAAAAAAAAAACATTGACAAAGTAAACTGTGGCCGAAACTACAAGATGCATTTACGCTAGGCTAAGTCATGTCTATTATGTTTCAAACCACCTCTTGATCGGAAAAAATAAGTAAATAAATAAAAGTTTCAAAAATATTAGTTAATGACAGACATCTTAGCATGAACACCGCTCAACTGAAAAAGGTTAATCTGACGTGAGAAGGGAGGGGTTGAATCCCGTGGATGACCTAATAATTGTAGAGGCTATGTTAGTTTATTACTCTTCAAAGGGCTGAAAAATGTGGTGGATCAATGATTATGCAATTTGGGGATCGTTTTTAGAAAGCAATTTAACACAGAAGAAAGGCACTGAGGTAAACCGGACACAACAGCTGTCCTTGTTCTCTCTTGAACTTGGATCAAACATGCTGAAATGAGGGCACAGGTCTTTGGGTCTCAGGGCCAGAGTTCATGGCCTCAGATAGACATCGCTGACCCATAATCGAGACAAAGATTGATTAACTCCATTAGAACACATGCTCACCTTGCTGGAGGATTTTGCCAAAGTACTTGTTCTGGCTGGTACAGTTCCAGCGGCGAAAGCGGAACTGGTATTGGCATTCGCGCACGCCTAGCTTAGCGCCCTTGGCCACTTCGTTGACGATCTCTGGTTGGGTCTGGCACAGTTCGGCTTGCTTGCCCGCCAGACGCTTGGTCTTCCTGCAGATGCTGTTCGGGTCCATGACCAAGGGACTCCCCACTGCCCTGAAATGAACAAAGCTTCATCAGATGACTCATCTGAACTACACAAGGTTTCACAAGATAAAGTGCGGTTATCTTCTCAAACCACACGGCACACAAACCACTTTAAATGATGTAGAGCATTATAAATTTAATGTTCTGTTGCTTTACCGCAAGGTTCACTTTAAGGTCTGAGCCGATCCTCATTCGTTTAGGGCTTTTCTTGGTTTTTAGGGGTACTCATTGTTCCTTGCAGATGACAAAGAAAATATACAAAAAAAAGACAACTACTAGAGTCAGACACACTATAATGTCAGTGGTAATCAAATTACCCCTTTGAACATAAACAGATAACATTTAAAGCAAAAAAGCTGCATCTTAATTGCTGGGTTTTATCAAAAGTGATGACAGACTTGTGTTTACACTTGAATCAATTGTTTATTTCAACTGCTAATGGGAGAAGAGGCCTCAGGTCCAAAGCGTTGAGCGGACTGCCAGAGCTTCCCGTGACAGTCGCTATGACGTAATGTCAGAACGACACAATCCTCCGGTTCTTTCTTTTTAATAACTCTTGCCGTATTACAGTGGAGTTCAGCGGCTGTGATCCGTGCAGCCGAAGTCGGTTTTTATCATTACGTTGCCGTATGGGGGAGCAGAGCTCTGTGCGAATACCTCATTGCTTTTCATTCACCCCTGTCAAGGCTAATCTTTCAGACTAATAACATTCATCTGCCGTGCGAGTTTGTTTTAAAAAGTCAAACCAACACTCTTGCCAGTCGCCTTCCATGGCGGTCTGATAAGAAATATGAGAGGGGAGATAACAGGCTTTACAAGTGATGCATCCCATCTTGATAGACCTAATATTTCATTTACATACGACCATTCAACAGTCTTTGGACACAGAGCAGCATGAGTGTGTTTTGCGGTGATATATGCTTACATTTACTAAAGGGCACTTCGGATTCATTTCAATACACATAAAAAAAAAAAAGACATTTTATATAGTACATTTATTCTTCTCAATTTTTTTATATAATTTAAATATTTTTTTAACAAATGATTAATCGCAATTAATTCACACTTTACATAATGTGTGTATATTTATTATGTGTATATATAAATAAAACCACATGCATGTATATATTGAAGAGAAATATGTTATGTTTATGTATTAAATATATTTATACAGTATATAATATAAAATATAGGAAAATAACTATATAAATGTAATTGTAAATATTTTCGAGATATACATAATAAATACATAATACGCACACATATATTATTTTGGATGCAATTAATCTTAATCGTTTAACAGCATTTATATATATATATATATATATATTAACTCTTTTTTATTTTCCCTCAATAGCATCACATAACATCCAACATTCCCTGTTTCTCTCATTTCAAACGCTTAGATTTGTTTTAGTGGTCTAATGTGAAGAATATTTCACATATGTCTGACCACATGGACTACAATAAACCTATAAACATTACATTTTTGATGGTCAGTGTTCCACTGAGGTAAAATAAATAGATCGTATTTAGTCTTTCTTTGGAATCACACATCTATCAAATCAGTGAAGGTCAGACTATTATTTTTACAGTTTGACTTTAAGAACGTATTATGTTGCATTTACTAATAAAATCACAGTCCATTTGGCACATACTCGCCAATGTGTGTTCATTTTGGACCCTGCCTATAGCAAAAAAAAAAAAAAACACTGCATATTATGCATAACATTACTGTAAAGCTGTATTTATTCATCACAAATACCTGGCCATTTATGATTTTGTTAACAAGAAAGGTATTGTATGTCACCGTATTGTAAAGGCAACAGAAACTGAACAACAAACACAAGATAAATCTCTATTAATTTCCTTAAAAATAGAACCAATATGTTGATCTTGTTTGGAGGAATATGTGATGCATTGTTTTGATTACCAATGTTTAAACACTCCGTGACTCCAGATTTGATTTTTTTCATCTTTTGTTATTATTTATTGGCAATACATTTGATCACATTTATTCTATTATGACAGTCAGACAATGTCTCTCTTCGAAGTTTTTGAATCTTTGAAAGTTTGATTTCAATTTAATTTTGACAGTCTAGCGCCCCACCAGGAAAAGTCTGTGGCCAGTGTCAAGGTTTCCATAGTGCTGAATGGACAGGCATGTAATAAAGCCTCTATTAGTATCTCTCACAGATCTATGACGCACACACCACTGCTTGATAATAACGTGCAGATACAATGTTCTCCTGCAGCCTCTGATTATCTACAAACCTGTCAGCTTCTCAGCGCCAGGATCACTGCTCAAATAATGGAACCACATTTTACAGCAGGAGGTGTGGACTCGTAAAAGAGCAGACAGTGTTGGGGCGACTCTCACTTTCCAAGTCCTGTTTCACTTGTCAAAAGGGGTGAGGCGAAGCACTGGCTTTTAAAGGAAAGCTTGAATATCACAAAAGCAGCCATGGGTTGCATATGTGGTTACATTATTGCTTGGGTGATATAGAGATGAAGATATTCGTCTACGTCTGATGAACCATCCCTTCCCTGACTCTAATCGAAACCAGCCACGTCCAAGACATAACAAAAGACAAAGGAACATGCCTGCAGAAAGAGTCAATCTGGACATGATGATGACTATTCTAAGATCACTTCTGCCATTTCTCATACAGTGATTCACTTTAGGATCGGGGAATAAGAATGGCATCTAACCGACTATTATCATCATGACTTTATTCAAACTTCTCCTTTATCTGGTGAGTCTCCTGGATGTGATAAGCACGAGATGGGGCCTAATCATAACATAGAAAAAGATGTACCCAACTTGTGCAATCAGGAATATCCAAAAACAGCCACATCATGATGTATGAGAGAGATAATGCAGAGGGGGAAACAGAGGGGGGAACTGTGATTAAGAGAAGTTATCCAAATAATCAGTGCGAACATACACATGCACATTTATCTTTTCGTAGACTTGTCGTCCTCTGAGCCTGCTGAGACCTCAGGTTACATTATGAATTGCATGGTTACAGATAAGTCTCTTCTTTTTTCACTTTGTGAAAGAGCGAAATTCATCCCTACTTAATCCCCCAAGTATGCTGGATATGAAGTCAGTCACGACAGGGCTGGAACTGCACAGAGTGGCTTGGGTTCACTTCTGTGGCGCGTGGCGCAGAGCCATGGCACAATCTCCTCTTGGAGCACGCCACTAATTCATGCGAGTGGAACCACGGCGCTGCACAGCTCCATCACTAAGACGCTGTCTGTAACACACAGATGGGACAGACCCAAAGAACGAGAGAACAGCAGGCGCATGCTCGAGGTAAAACACTGTACGTGTGCCAAACAGGCCAAGCAGCTGTCATCTAATCGTTATCTGATCCATCTCTCAAGGCCGCTTGATTGGCTATCTCTCCCTTCTCCAAATGAGATTCGCTTCTCGCAGATTGAAGATCGGAGAGGAGACAGTGCAGTGTGGGATGCACTAATATAGTTTGGTTGGGTCCAATAGGAGACCTGTGAGTGGATAAACAATTACGAGTCTGCAATCATTTATATACCCTAATTTCGCTCCAAACATGTATGACTTTGTTCTTGTTGTTTTTTCTGGGACCCCACTGACTTTCACTGTATGGAAAAAAACCTGTTAGTCTTTATTGTTTCTGCAAATCAAATACATGCTTAGTTTGGAGTTTTGAGCATGTATTTCTTCTGCAATAATAATAATAATAATGGCAAACTGTTCTTTTTCTAACAGAAGGCAATAGGGTCCAAAACAACCAGCCCATGCATAGGGTAAGGGTAAATTATGAACTGTCCCTTTTAACAACACAGTGATCCTCAAAAATAATTTTTGTTGCTGAATTAATTGTTATAGCAACCTATTGTTTTATTAAAGAAGATGGTTCTTTTAAAATTCTGGAACAAATATTATTATGGATAATTTGTTTAACAAATAGAATAGAATTAACAAATAATCCTAATTAACATTAACATTTGTGCATTTTGCAAACGCCTTTATCCAAAGCAACTTTGACTGCAAACTTTATTTTTTTTTTTTTTATTTCTCGGAAATTAAATGCATGACCTTGGTGTTGCTAGCACCTTTCTCTACTATCTGTGCTACATGAACACATTAATATTTCATCAGTATATTTCACTACCATAGTGTTACTGCTAAACCTTATTTTATAGATAATTTCAATATGTTCTTTTGTAAACAGTTGACTTTATAATCAATCAAATCATTGAATTATGTATCTTAAATATTGGTTCTTTATTTGGAAAAAGCAAATCATGCTCAAACTTATCCTTATTGTTAATACACCTGTTTAAAAAAATCTGTTAAGACAAAGCTTGTAAATAAGTAGCTTTGCCATTACTAAAGCTGAACATTCCAAAGAAAATATTACACGAGGGGCTTTTGAATATTAAATTGGAAAATGGAAGCCTTCGAGTCAAAAAGGTTGAGAACCACTGATTTCATGGAATAAGAGAGTGGCTAAGAGTGTGTTCACACATACACACACACACACACACACACATAAAAGCTAGAGGGTACGGCGTGTGCACAAGCACACCTGTCCGACAGACTCCTGGCGGGCCGCCAGCACATGACCCCAAAGACTCCAGAAGAGGTGAGGCTTCCCATCGCTTCCTCAAGCACTCAGCTCTCAGCCCAGCAAATCAGAGCACAATCAGAGTCCTGAGAGCCAGTTTATCTGCCTCCGTTTCATCTCCTCTCAGCATGTGAATGGCACGCTGTCTGTCAGAGACCCTTGGCACAGCCCAGTTCCAGACGAGAGGTTTGTGATGGCATGCGCCGTGCCCCAAAGAAAGCATCATTGTCTCTTCAAACTTTTTTTTAGACCTCCAGGTGTATGAGAGAGAGAGTGTGTAAAAACTGTGAATGAAGCTTTAGGTGCAGCTGACCTTTTATAATATGAAAATCTAATTAGCTAAACAACACCGCAGGTAACGTGTCACTTTAGATTGTCTCTGTTTAGCAAATAATCTTCCTGTTGTCAAACTCGTGCATTTCAGAGTGTTAAGGGAAGAAGTAGTTTATGATGACACCCACAGCCCGGAGGTCCACCTAAAATTCCAACTCTGACCCCCAATGTGTCTACCTCTAAAACTGAGTACAGCTTAACCCTTAGTAAACCCATGATTATGGAAGCTATGATCAACAACTTTTATGGAAACTCTGGACAGATTTCAAATGTATTAATTTATCTAGAACTCCTGATTCACCTGTATTTATTTTAGAAAGTCATTTTAAAGTTTAACTAAACACGTTTTTTTTTAAACAACAATTTTTTTTTTATTTCAAACATATTATATAGTCTATTCAGCTATTTACTGTGACTGATGAAATGTATGATTCATTCTAATTCTTAACTTTTTTGTGAGAAGCGCTCAATGTAAAGTAAACATTAAAAATGAAGAGTTTTATAGAGTATAGAGAGATATATAGGCCTAATATTGAACTTAATTTTACGCCTGTAATTCCATTACTGCATCATATGCACTCTAAACAATAAATGTGAAACAGAAACGAAATGCTTTACAGCCAGAGGACGCAAAAATAACTCTCCCACAATAAGTTCCACAAAGAAAAAAAGATTTTCAATATAGATCTTTATTTAACAATCTGTAGACTATTTTGCTGCTTTAAACACTTCGGCAACCAACATACCGATGCGAAGAAACTATATGTACCAAGAACTTTTATAACCTCTAGAGAACCGTGGTTATTGTCTGAAATACAGTAAGAAGTTTAATTATAAGAAGAGGGGGGTTTTCCGAACCTGAGAACTATTTATTGTTAAGAGCGTCTAGGGATGTTTCTTCAGTGAATGATTATGTGATAACCCGCAACGATCATCTTAAAACGATCACGCTTAAGTTCCTCACTAATCCCACTGATCGTGCTTTAAATATGGAGCTTGCAGATATTTCTAAAGGCGACTGAGCGCGCGCCTGAGATATTACTTACCACCAGAGCCCGATAATGTTGACTGGACAAAGCAGGATAAAGAAGAGGGCAAGTTGCGTTCTGGAAAGAGGAATCGTCATTGTCAGATGCCTTTCGAAGGACAAAAGTATGAGGTCTGAAGAACTAGTCCAGAGATGAAAAAGGCTTGTCCTTTGAGAAAGTTTAATAATTTCTGAGGAGATTCAGCACCCCTGAATAGTACACTTCCAAGAAGCACATCATCTGGTGAAGACGATCGCAAAATCCGCTTGCAAAGTGGTCAGCATCTTCATTCTTATTTCTTGGAGATCTTCATCCATCAAAATCAGATAAAACAAGGGGGGAAAAAATCCAGGCAGAAGCGCACTTAGATCTTGATGGAATGCAGTCTAACCTCCTGAACTACTAAAATGCCAGCACTTTAAAAAAGAGTTTCCGTTTGGAATGCAAAATATTTAGTCGTTCTTTTCAAGCGCAAAACTGTAGATCCGAGTGCCATGTGCTGGACCTGTGCGCGCGCGCCCTTCTGTGAGTGCTTCAGAGCTCATCCTGATCCAAACAGGTAGACGTCTAGAAGGCATTTCGCGCTCCTCTCGTGCACGCTTTTTTCCTGCCTTCAGCTGGGGACCTTTTTCTCGTGGTGTTAGAAACCTAGAGCTCATCACCCACTCAGTGACGTCGCCCGGGGCTTGAGTCAGGAACTTTGTCATACAGGAAAAAACGGTTCTGATCTACAGTTTCTGGAGGATCAGGTAGTACATGACACATTATGAATGTCCAGCGGTGCTAAGATAGATAGATAAGATAGATATATAGATAGATTCTCATTCACGTATATATACAATGTAGAACGAAGTCCTGAAGTGAAAAAAAAAAATATAATATACATATTACATAGGTAATAATATTATATGACAGTATAACCATTTCTGCGAAGTCTGCAAATATGTTTGATTCAGTTCTACCATCAAGTCAGGTTGAGCAATGGTGACACACTTTATTCCAGTATTAGGTTACTCGTGCTCAGGTATCTAGTATCTTTCCCAGCTTACTCCAAGTGACTTAGCCTTGCTCTCATGCTCCTGCATAATCATTATCAAATATTTTAGGATTTATTTAGTTGTATAAGGACAATCCAAAAATTCTTAAATTCCATTCAGCATGTGCTTTTGCATTCCAGCCCCCTATTGTTTAAATAATAATTTATGAGCATATCAAATCATAAAAACACAGTCGTATTTAGCCTGTAGTGCATTTAAAACAAAGCCATGAATCTTACACATTTGGCCTGTAATAGCTGTCTTCTCATCTATCATCTGCAAAGATCTGCATTATCACCCTCATTAACGGTCCTCCCAATGTAATTTGTGGCTCTCAAGACAGTTCTTCATTGTGATGTTGTCTTCATTTCGCCGTACACGCTCTACCTCATCTATCCGATGGCCAGGGGGTCCCGAATTGAAATCCAAGACCTCCCTGCTCTTTTGAAGTCTTACTTCGCTATTGGATTCAGATATACTGATGTACTGCATCGCATACAGGTACAATCAAAGATGGAAGCTCTGGATCTGTTTTCATATCTCGTTAGAGATAGCCGAGAGCAGAAAGGGGATGTGATAGGCTGTCATCTGTTATCTCAGGGTCAGGTCTTTTTGATTTTGACTCTTTGTTTTGCCTCCAGCTTCAAAGCTGCAAATATGGAACAGTTTTGTCTGAGCTGCAGGTGTGTTGCAGTTCAATTTATCATTACATAAAAGAGGGAAGATAACCTGCCTGTCTTGTGAGATAGTTTAATTGCACGCAAACGGCAATCAATACTGAACTGAAGGCAAATTAATTTACTAAAAAAGTTAGTGCATGTGGCATTTTGTACAAAGCTGATCAATCTAGCAAAGATAATACAGGTAAAAAAAAAATCAAATCAGTTTAATAAATAGCATCTAATCGCATTGTTATTCCTGTAGTCATATGAGATGAAGAGCCTCCTTTGTATTAAAGAAAGTTATGAAAAGTACTTTATCATTTCCCATCTATATATATCTGCTGCATAATTGGAAACATGGCTTTGACAAAACAGACTGTGTGCTCTTTCTCCCTTTCTCTCTTCATACATATGTGTGTGTGTGTTTTGTTTGGGAGGAGCGATTCTTCATACTTGGCTTAAACTTTATGGACAATAAAGATCCCATTTCAAAGTACAGCAGGGTGTTGAGCCTGGGGTCTTGGCTGAGCGTTCCTGGGAACAGCCCTCTGAAGACCAGGAGAATATCTTCAGCTGACACACGGCGTGGAAAAATCCCCATGCAGAAGTTGTCCACCATACAGACCGTGTGGTCAAACCATTTCTCATGGGCTAATTTACACCCAATCAGGTAAAACCGAACCTACACTTTTGCTACTAACACAGAGATCCATTATTCTAGAAAAAAAACCTGTTAATTATGATCTCCCCTCCTCTTTTTTCCTATTGTTTAACATTCTGATGTCAAACAGGGAGTGAGACAACTCCCTGTTACGTTAGCATCCAATGCGATTAGAAATCCCATTGCACACAATATTTTTTAAGCATAGTTAAAAATTACGTCCAAATCAAAACCACATGACGCTTATGTGCCATAACCTTTATAAACAAGCCACAGTCATTTCTGGAATCCCCATGAGAAGTCAAGTTCATGAAATTCCTTCACCACTGGCAGTAGAGTTTGTGTTATAAAACGTCAATATTACCACACGCTTCTGTGCGTCTGTGAACAGGCTGCTCGGTATGGAGAAAGGACAGTGTCAAGCCATGCGATGACCTAAACAACAGAAGATGGGAGGGGATTCAGCAGACATGCTGTTTCCTGGAACTCGCATCAGATGAGTAAGATTTTGTCTCTTCAGAACATGAGGGCAGAGTAAAACTTGTATAATCACAGCGCAGCGTATAATAATCTGTTTTGTGCATTATAATTTATTCCAATAAAAAAAAAACTGTTGCTCACCACAATTTGAGCCATCGTTGAATCAGTGCTTGCTCTGTAAGACTTTTTGCAGACTCAGTTCCTGCATAAAAGTTTTCCCGTTTTACAGATCATGAGCTCACCCTATCAGCAGCAAGAGTTTTCACTTGGAGTACAGTAATTCATTCCAGAAGAAGAAGTTGCATCTTCCAAATGGGTCACTTTTAATACTCTGTAATAGCACCACTTGTGAACTTTGGCCCAACGGAGGGTGTTCGTTTTAGGGAAGATGGCTTCAACTTTACTGGGTGCCATTAAGCATATGAGTACAGCGTGGACGCTCGTATCGGCCAGGTCCATTTAACACTATCTTGTGGAATTTCTCAAGTACGTTGATGATTCATTTAATATGCTTCACCACACAAATGTGCTGAGATCGAACATTTCCGATTTTGTGAAAGTTTCTAAGAAGGGCTGAGAATTTAAATTACAGTAGAAATATAGACCCTAAAACATAATTTGCATTTTTTTTTTTTTTTTTTTATATATTTATGCATTCATATTTATTTATATTTAAAAGATTCTTGTTTGATTTCAGTTTTAGATAGATAGATAGTTAGATAGAATACCATAAAGTAACGCAACTTGGAAAAGATGTAGTGTTTGCACGGTCAAAAAGCCACGTTTTCTGGAGAGATACACATTTGCGTGGAGATGAGCCAAAGGAGATAATGGGCCACACACTGATTGCTGGTGTGATAAACGCTCTGCAAATTAGAATCAGCACCTTTTTTGTCACGCTGCATAAGTAGCTTTTCAACCAGTTCTCTTTCTGTTTACTCAGCTTATAAACGGGAAAAGGAAAAGGAAAATCAGCAATGTTTAAAAAAAGGGAAACTATTTGAAAACTATTTTAACAATTTTGAACTTCTCACTAGTGATAGATAGTATGATGATGAAACAGATGTTTCCCTGAAACATCCCATTTATTTTATAGGCACATGGTTTTGTGAAGCACAAATCGTACAGCTGGATATGATTTTCATTAAGCCTTGAATTTTAGGGCGAGATTTTGAACTCTAGATGTGTGAGCATATAGCGCCACCATGTGTCACCAAGATTCTGTTGCTTTTGTAGCGGTACGCTTGGCTGCGGTTTAAGATGAGTGCGCTGGAAAATGTTAATTGTGTTCATTTAGTATAGTTCAGATCAAGATGATTTTGACTTGACACCATCAATAAGAATGGATTTGTTTTAATCCAGCCATTCACATGCCAGCTGCTAAATACTTCCAGGAGTAATAACGATCAAATATAGCCAAGGAACACCTGTTGAAAGAAAATGTCAACTCTCATACACATGCCTTTATCCTAGCAGCTTGACATGAATGTGTCTGATGACAGATCATGACTGTCAGATGGCTTCTGCAACAAAATCATTCACCTCTTCTCTCTGCAGAACAAAATCCAGAGCAGAAATTAAAGTCTCCGTAATGATAAAATCTCTCCTTCTGTAGAAAATGATGAATACAATACTTACATCAAGCAAACGCAGTTTAACATGCCCTCTCACAGTTCCACAGAAAACCAAAGTGTAGAAATGCCAACATGTCCTGACAGAGACTCGATAGGTTTAATCTGGGACTGGGCTGATCATGTTTCCCACTCAGATTAGCAGAACTAGGTGAAGTGCTGTGATTTCCAAAGCAAAGGGCTTCCACTGTGATGTGTCGTCCTTAGGTAAACATGCAAATATGCTTGATAACATCTAACACGCCCTTGATCTGTTAAGAACAAAGAGCTCAGTGAGGGAAACGTTCCCTCTGGGGTTTTTGTGGCCTGTAAAGAAATTGTTTCCACTCTGTGTGTGTTTGCGTCTGATGTGTCAGAGAGATTTGGGTGGGTCTTGTACAATTTTGCTCATGTTAAGTTACTGTTGAGTTCAAGCATTAGAAAATGTATGTTTTACAAATAATAATTATTTATTAGAATGACATCAGTCTATCTATCATGTCTGATGTACAGACAAGGAATGAACTTGAGTGGTCTTTACAGTGATAATTTAAATAATGAGTAACTAATTTGCAAATATTAAATAAACAAACAAAAATAGACTAACTCATTTTAACTCCTCATCTAGCCAAAGGGACAGTATGTCAGAATTTTTCCTATGGCTGATGACTTATGTCTCAAAAAGGTTCAGTCATAAGTTCCCACTCACTTGACCTGCTTTATGTAATGCCAGTGTTTTAAAATATATTTAAAATGTAAGTTTGTATATTAGGTATATTTCCCTCACCCCTTTTATATTATTCAGTCATTTGCTCATTTACTAAAAGTTACAGAGCTCAGAAATCATTGCATAACAGAACAAATCTGAAAATACTTGTGTAACCGACACAGTTGAATCAAATCATGGTACTGTGACAAAATCTTGACACTGGTGAGGATGCATCTGAGGAAGTGTTTTTATTTATTTATTTACAAAACTATTAATAACAATTACATCCGTCATTGCTTCAATATCATCAAGGAATTATCGCACTAAGATTAGATGAGTACCCCAGTGCCAATAAAAATAAAAAGGAGCATTTATTTTTATTATTACCATCATTATCCTTGGCATTGGTAGGCAAGTAAAGTGGATTTTCATTCTTTCTTATTCTTTTTCTTTTATTATTATTTCTGATCTGGTTTGTTTTATTTAGTTTAGTTATGCTGTTTATTACTTTTTTAAACTGTTTTCTTCTTTTCTTCTGTTTTACATAGCGTATGGTCAAATACGAGCCCGCATCGCCCTCTAGTGGAAAATATAATTAATGACGTACAAGAAGTAAACACGACGATTCCAAACTCATAGCAGAAAATATATTTAAAAAATGTTCATAAAGCGATATTGCGGCCGAGATTCTGTTTAAGTAGGCATTTTGAATTTTTATTGGATTTTCAAAGGGACCGCTTAACTTTAAGGATCAAACGTCATAACAAAGAGACGCTATATTTAAATGCCATTGGATTTCAAACGGGCCGCTCTACCCATAGCCCCGCCCACTAGGGGGATGCCACGGCTCTTCGTAATGACGTTTGATCTTGTGGGCGGGTCGCTCGATTTCCTCTGGGAGGAGCGACAGAGCCACTGACACGTACGAATGCCTCAATAATTTGGAAGAAGGTGATACAGTTACAGGAAAGGAATACGGCCAATGCGTTTCCGTTAGCAATCGAAACGCTTTCTTAATGTGCGCTACTCTGTTCAGAAGGTCGCGCTTAAAGGAGGTGTGTACGGCACCAGTAGTCGGAGTACAATGAGGTTTTCTATGTTGATCGGTCTGTTAAGGCCGATCGGCCCGGTTATTATCGGGATCTCTCTGGGATTTACTCTGAGTTTGCTGAGTGTGAGCTGGGTAGAGGAGAGCTGTGATATCAATTCATTAGCAGATGAAGGAATCGTCTTATCCCAGGATGGAAGTCTGAAAGGAGCTCGGAGACCCAACTCCATTTCCACTGGGAGTGATGGTGAGGAGGAGGAGGAGGAGAATTTCCAGCCGAGAATAATCCCATATAAACCAGTGAAACAGTCTCAGCCCAAGAAACTTTTCAGGTAGACAAATACTGACGGATTCATACCGTGGTTAGCGTCAAAAAGTAGTCCTATAATTAGTTTAAACCCAAGGAATAATTATCTATGCGAGTCGATTCCATCACTGCATTTAACGATATTCACATGTTACAGTTTTAGTCCTCCTGATAGGCATTTTTCAATTTCAAACACCGTTGACAGAAGTTCTCCAAGATGTGTTCCCAAAAGGCCGCTGTTGGGGATGGAAAACATTCATATGTTGTGTGTTTATTAAATCTGTAATGGCTCATATGTAGGGGATGGATTAGGGTTGAGGTCAACGTATAATTACACTAATTATTATTATGAACGACAGCTGTGAATAGGAAGTCATGTATGCAAGGTTCTCTGTGTGTGAGAGAACACTTCTCTAATGATTAACTAGTAAAAACCATAAAAGAGCTGCTAAAAACATATCCATTGATTTTTACTTTTGCTGGAATTGGCTGTTTAATGAATTTCAAGAATTGCTTATGTTGACTTCCTCAAAATTAAAGCACAAAGCATTTTGCAACATAACCATAATTATTTACGTTATTCATATTAGCAACTGTTTTAAACACACTTTTGCATGTTAATAGAATTTACAAGATTAGTGACTTCTTTAGTAGTTAATCGTTTTGTTTTCAGCCAGTAGTAATATAAACCTTATTTAATTTTATTTCCGTAATGAAGACAAAACAAATATACTACTCCTGCTGAACACTTCACTGATCAAACATTTGCTTTTTTGCAATTCAGAGAATTTTGCAACAAGATCGTCAATGACTCATGCCATTTTACAAACACTAAGAGGTATTTCAGTATTGTTTGGCACTTCTACTGTAACTATGTCCAACAATCTCCTCCTTTTGATATGTCCCAGTGGGGGCTGTGTAATCCTTAAGAGTGGCTCCCATGGTGCTCATTTCTCTATTTCAGTCAACACTTTCAATGCCTCAAGGTAAATTAGGAAGGTTAGAGTCTATAGTTAACTAATCCCATAACATTGCCTTTGTTTATCAGTTAGGTTCACGTTGACCTCCTCCAGGCATTGGTTCACAAAGCTATATCCTGATTGCTTAATGCTAAATTTATCCAAAACTCCTGTTTTCAGAATCACACCCAAAATATCTCCCTTCAAAAAATAATTATATATTGTAATAGTTGTTACTTCTCTTTGTTATGTCTCATAATTTTTGCCATATAGATTTATTAATTTTTTATATTTTTTATAAACATCTAGTTTTCATTTAAGTTTTAAATCTAATAAATATTAATTATACATTACAGTCAGACTTGTTTCATTTAATTTATATAATATGTATATATAAAGTATATAATTATATTTTCTGTTTGCTTTTAGGTCCTGTTTAGTTTTAGTTTAAATATTTAATGCAACTTTTTTATATATATAGTTGTGACAATATTAATTATAATTGCATCCTTATAACTTACAATTGAAATCTTTAAATCTATGTTAAACATGGAAATGACAAAGTGGCGGTCCTGAGTTGCACAATCATGAGTTGTAAATGAGTTTTGATCTGTTTGTTTCCACAGGGCGAAATACATCAGCACAGAGCTGGGAATCCGAGAGCGTCTTTTCGTGGGAATACTGACTTCCAAAAACACCATCAACACTCTAGGTGTGGCTGTCAACCGCACCATCAGCCATCATCTGGACAATGTTGTGTTTTTCACTGGTACGCGAAGCCGCAAGATCCCCCATGGGATGGTCGTGGTCACCCACGGTGATGAACGCCTCATCTGGAACATGTTTCAGACCATCAAGTACATTCTAGAACACTACATCACAGAGTACGACTGGTTCTACCTCGCCCAGGATGACACGTACACTCAGGCGGATCGTATCAAGGCTCTGGTGGAGCACTTAAGTATGAACCGGGTGCTGTATATGGGCAGCCCAGAAGAGTTCATAGGAGGTGAGATGCAGGGGCGGTATTGCTATGGGGGTTTTGGATACCTGCTGTCCCGCAGTCTTCTGCTGAGGCTCCAGCCCTTCATGGAGAACTGCAGGAACGACATCCTCAGCGCCAGACATGATGAGTGGCTTGGGCGATGCGTCATTGATTACGCTGATACCAACTGTGTGGAAGAATTCGAGGTGAGATAAGTCGTGCATTCAATGAAAGTTTGCAAATATGTAAATAGTTTCACTCTTCCTTGGGAATATTTTTTTTTGTGCATTCCATGAAATCTAAATCTGGGCAAAAATACTGTACTATGATACAGCAAAAAACTTTTTTATACCCTAAACTTTGGGGTGAGTTAAAAGTCTGAAATGCTTATAAACACTGCACTTATTAGTTCAAAAATAGAGTAAAAATGTAATGTCAAATAAAATAATTTTTAAAATGAATAAAAAAAATTTTAAGGTAAGATTTTTTTGAAATAGTATAGTACAGTAGCTCCAGACCCGTGACCCTGCCTTTTAATCATAACACTACATCAAAACATGTAATAACTGAAAGTTAACATACTACAACATGTTTAGCTCATGTGGGTGATGCAAGTTGGGGGTCATCTTGCAAAATTTCTTATCCAGTTCCTTTCTTTGCATCGTTCTGTACTGTCTTGTTTAAAAAAAAAAAAGTTATGTTTACATATGTAACTATAATCAAGGTACAGCTGTTAATCTCCAGTCTTTCTCTCCAAAAACGCATGACAATGCATAATCAAATACAGAGTTGGTCGAAGTACACAAATCAAGTACTTGAGTAAAAGTACAGATCCATACTATAAAATATTACTCCAGTAAAAGTGAAAGTACTCCTTTTTCAATTTTACTTGAGTTAAAGTATAAAAGTACTTGTTTTTTATGTACTTAAGTAAAAAAAGTACTGCAATTTTTTACGGTCTACTTATTTTTATACAGCACATTTTCTTTCATAATATTACTGCTCAAAATACCTGAGATTTTTTTTGACGAGCATGATGCAGTAATGTTTAATGTGAAGCTTACACTGCAATGTACCCGAGAGAAATCAGAATTAAGTGACTAATTTTCACCAGTAAGAAAAAAATGTTTTGAAGCTTAGGTTATTGTTTTGCAGAACGTCACATAACGTTATATATATGACATGAGAATAAGTTAGGATAAACATTTGAAGGAAAAATATTATATTTTCTTTTTTTTCCCCTCAAACCTTGTCTGTTGTAAACACTCCCAGAAGGCATTACTTCACACTTGTACACACAACTGTTAATTACTGTAGTTACCTGAATATCAAATCCTTTCTTTTCCCCTCA
>JAUCMU010000151.1:6506528-6544149 GCA_032275025.1 Enteromius treurensis
GTTTTCCCGGCTCGCTCCCCAGACAGCACGCCAAACCAGCTAAATATTTTACATTAAGGAAAGCGTGAACTCTTGAAAAACAATTCTCAAATTCCAACAGGGCACAGCTTTTGGTCAAAATAGCCATTTTAACCCCAGAATGTGAGTAAGTAAATATGTGCCTTGTCTTAAATATGTCTTATTCTTCAGCACACTGGTGTGAGGTCAGATGTAAGACTACTTATTGGTGGGTTTGGTCTCATGCCAACTGTTCTATTCATACACATCGTTTTTTGCATTATGTATGTGGGTTACAAGAATTTATCATACATTCTGTAAGAAATGTTAAGTAAACTATTGTCCCCTCTTGATTTGTCTGCCAAGAATTTATTTCATGAAGTGAAAAGTGACAAGAACAGTGAAAAGTAAAAGGAATCGAAGGAGAAGAAGGAAAAAAATGCCTTTTTTTTGTGTGTCCATGGGAAGTAATCTCAAAGAAATGGCAATACAAACAAGAGCGTCTGTAGCTGTACACTGACCCCTTTGAGAGAAAAGAATTCATATGGCCAGAAGTTTGTTGCCAATACAATAGTTTAGTTTTTAAGCAGAATGTTAATTGAATTTACATGCAATTGTTTGAACACATTTTTAATCAAATTAAGAAATATGATGAGCAGTATGTTTTGATCCTGATCATTCAAAACTTCATGAAAAGAAAATAACTTTTGAGACCACTCATTATGTTGTCAGGTATTTAATCCAAGTTCCACTTTGGAAGCTGAGCCTCAGCGGTAATGCTTTCACAGATATAGGCCTCGTATTAGGTTCCCACCAAAATATTAGCACAATTTTCTTTCAAAATTTGATGGTTGCCAGTGGTTTTGGCTCACTAAGAGTGTTTGAGTGTGCTGTTAAGCATGGATCTGCAGGATAAGAGTTATTTCACAGAATCCAAATACATATTAATTGTTGTGTGTTTTATACATTGAAAGCTTAAAAATGGTACTTCGTTTTGTCTTGTTGGTTGATGTATTAAAGAGTTGGTATCAAACTGAGAACAAATACGGCATTTTTCTCCCAGCAAACTGGCAGCCAACAAGATGTTTTTAAGTGTCACCAAAGCCATTATTTCAGTCTTGTATTCCCTCCAGGACATTCTGCTTACTGAAAGCATTCCTCAATAAGCTGAAGTTGGAATGCTGGCAGTGATGTTGTTGTAAGCTGATTAGTTATGTGAAAGCACCTAAGGCTGTTGCTAGCAGACAATATCCTGCAGTAAGAACGGTTGGATATAAATCCTGACACGTTTTCGATTAAACAATTAAAGTAAACTGTACATGGGATTGTAGGTTATCTTCTGAACTTGTGAAACATTGTATCTTTTTATTATTTCATGAAATCCTTAGCTTTCATCCCTTTAACTTGTCTGAAATGTTTCACGAGTTCCCGCTTCCTCATGACGTGAGGGGGTATGTTGGTGGGGGTGAGCTGGGAGAATGATGGGAGAAGTGAGGGAAACAGGGTTTATTTATAGTAGGTAGGTAGGTGATAATGCGCTGCCAGCCGTGGTCAATTCGTCCAGCGCTTCCTCCCGAAACTTGTTGTTTGCAAAACGTCACTTAGTCTTGATTTTCTTCATTTATACATACTTTTTAAAGAGTGCAATGAACTTTTTACTGCAGTTGAATTGAACTTAATTGAAAGTCCATTTGGTGCCTCAAATTGCACACTACTGATGCTAATAACTCTTGACTCAGGGGTGGAGTTTTCCAAGTGCTCTTCTGAAATTTGATTTGTTGCCAAATAGAGATGACGCTTGGCATAAAATTAGCATGTAACATAAACGTATAAAACACATGGTGGTGTGGTTCAGGCTTTCATTCAGGTCCAAACAAGCGCCTATCAGCTTGTTGAGTTTAACATTGCAAAAATGCTAAAAGGCCTAGCAAAGATCAGATCCAGTCATAAAGATTTTTATTTTCAGAACAGTACAGTATTTTAACACCCAGTTATGCTTTTACAAGCACACTTAAAGGGGAAAGGCTGATCAATTAATGTGCACATCTCATGCTGCATGATGGGCCTGGGCATCTGTCGAAACATACAGTATTGGCATTAGTCTAAAGAACTATTTTCAGCATTCATTTTGTGCAGATTAACCGACATCAGAAAATATTAAGCATATGATTTCCCCAGGGAACAGTTTGGCACCATGTCAATATGTGCATAAAAGAGCCAGGGAAAACAGAAGATGATAATTAATAAACTGAGAGATAAACATTCCAGTACCTCTGGGTCATCGTTGAAACAGGCATTAATGATACAGAGCACGTTCAGATTTGAAACATCATCAGTAAATGCCAAGGCCAATGTTTTTTACTTATTTAGCACACTTAAATCTTTTATTTTTCTTTCTTTTTTTAACTGGCGCTTGTTCAGCTCATTAAAGAAGAAAAAAAAAAAAACACTGCACTGTTTTGACTTGCTTCTATGACATCCACAGAAAGCTATATCTTCAGTTAAAACTTATTTTGATAGTTCACTTTAGACATTCTACTAACTATACGTAACTTTGTAACTACATGTCAACTAATTAATGTAGTTACTAACTAATTAATTTTCAACTACTCTACGTCTACTAGGGTAGGTTTAGGGAAGTGTTGGGCAAGCTACTTAAAAAATGTAGTGAGCTAAGCTATCAGTTACTCTAAATTGAATTAAGCTTAACTACACTAAAGCTACTACCCTGAGAAATGTAGCAAGCTAAGCTTCAGCAACATGGTAAAAGTAGTTTACTACATCTAAGCTATTTTTTTTTATTTAACCAACTTCAAATCAATGCTACCTTCGTAATTAAAAATGTCATTCAAACAGATAGGCAGGCATAATTGTGCAATTATTCATTTAACAATTGTTCCAAACATATTTGGCAACAAAAACAAACATAATAACAAATAACAAAAGGTGTCGAGAGTGTGTATGTATTGTTATCTGAATGCATGCATATGTGTAACTCAGTGCAGCTGAAACCACAGGACAAGCCACATTAGTAGAATTATAAACTACTCCAGTATAAACAGTAGCAACATGGCAAAAAACAGACCGTTGTCTCAGTCAGCGTCATGAACTTCTCAAGGTACGGCCACGGTGACTCCCCCCTTAGGGTCAATTCCTCTCCGTCCTCTGCCATCTTTCCAAAAAGTAATTCATTTCTTGCGGGTTTGCGCAAACATGTCACGCATCCAGTGCAGAAGGTTGCGCTAACAACCAAAAGCTCATTGCCAACCGCAGTAAGTCATTATTGCGGCTGCATTGGCCCGTGTATGGTGGTGGCATCACATACTTATCTAGGATCAGTGATCCGTAGCATTTGTATTTCCAAGTTGTGCTTAAGTGTCGGAAGTGCTTGGGAAAATGTAACGTTAGCTTGTGTGGATGCTACCGCACTACTTGATCAATAAAAGAGCTTCTCTACTGAAAAGCTATTTGATTCGGAAAACAGTGACGCGACCAATATGCTACTGAGAAATGTAGTTAAACTAGTAGCGTCACTACTGGTTAAGGGGTTAAAGTTTCTGATAGTCAGTGTACTGTATGTTGTGGACCCTTTAAAATAAAGTGTTAGAAGATTTTAAGTAGACAGTCTACAAAGACTGCTTGTTGACATGAAGTTGCAAAGTTACTGACTGTTAGTAGATTGTTTAAATTGTACTATCAAAATAAAGTGTTACCATACAGTATATTATGTAACATATTTAGATGTAAGCTTAGCATGTACAGGATAATGATGCATAGCATACACAGAAACATTTACTGAAGCAGTGTAGGACCAAAGTGTAGCGGAAGGGATGGAAATCCATGGCAGAGCCCAGGGACCGCTGACCACTGTGCAGTTAGGGAGGCAGAAACCCAAAGCATAGCACTTCACCAGCTACATCCTGACAGAAAAGCCTTTTATTGTATTCATGTATTTATTGTGTACATGTTTTGCTATATTTCTGTACTTTTCAAGGAAAAACATTTGTAGAAAGAAATATTTATTTATTACTTGTTTAAAAAAGTCACCAAAACTATTTTCTAGAAAACCTTAAAATTCTCTAACCTGCCCAAATAACAGTGCATTGTTTTCAGCATTATTCAATTTTAAAATTATGTTAAGAAAAATGCAGGTAAAAAAAAAAAAATGAAAAAAAAGATAATAATAATAATAAACACTGAAAATCTGTAAAAAGTACAAAAAACATCTTCTGTAGACAAAGTGCTTAGTAAAGGCGTCTCTCTTCCTAGAATCGAGTGCCTAATGATCTCCAACAGAAAATTAGGAATGTACAAAGATACACAAAGCCGGTATAAATATGGTAGTTTAAATATTAGACAGTTTTGACATCCAAAAAACACAATGTTGTACCCACAGCGAGGTCAAGGCATGAATGGGCCAGTGTTCACAGGTAAAAATGTACAAGTTAAGGTTTGCCGTAGATACTTGTGAAGAATAAAATCACAATTATCAAATAACATGGATTTCATATGAATAGCCAATTGCTAATTATTTTTTGCAAAAGTTGTAGACCCCTAGACACAGAGCTGAAGAGCCGGAGTAGGACCTGTTCGGTCGGCTTGGTATCCTTCTCCAGTATTTCTTAAATAAGTATAAACTGTGAGTCCTCCGATCCCCTTGGCAGTTGGATGTTGCGGAGCATCTGGCGCCAGGCCCTTTAGGCGATGTATCCTTGAGAACCGGGTGGATGGGGTGGCATGGGGTGTGTTTGGCATCAAAATTATGAGGGGTGGCAACACTGCATACACTAGGGGGCACATTTTACATTGTCCTATTAAAAATGAAATGAAGACTGATGTGTGATTGACTTGAACCTGATATCTGGATTTAAAAGTCAGATAAATTAAATGAGATGGTACGGTATATTTAACTCATATTTAACTCTTTATTGAGTTCTGTATGCAAACCTGTAGCGAGTTTAAGTCTATGCCAAGCTTTACAAAGCATGACAAACAATGCAGACTGCATATGGATACAAAGTCTCAGTGGATCAAGTTTCATTAAGTCAAAAACACATTAAAAATTTACAGAAACCAAACCATTTACATCGCCAACATATATCTTCAAAATTAATAAAATAAATCACAGTATTTAGTGCAAAAAGAGCAACAAAATGCAACAAAACTTTTAAAGTATTCAAATATCTTGGATGAGACATGAAAACAAATTCAATAATTTTAGTGCAAGTAAAGAAACAAAAGGTCTTTTAAGTCCAAGACAAGTATCTCTTCTTACTAGAAATAGTTCACTTATTAAGAGTCTTTGGGTTAGAGTCATTCGTTCATCACGTGATGACCCAAAAGAAATAAGCCAAAAAAATGAATGACTCGAAATCATGATCGTAAATTTCATTTTACAGTAGGGCGTGACAATACACAGAATTTCTCGCCAGCAATTTTTGAAGAAGACACAATTAGTACAGTCTAATTGTACTTATAAATGTAAATTAAAACTGTGGAAATATTTGATTCTATAATTATTGTAGCGTGGAGACTGCGTCATGGTTATTTTCAAAGTTTTTCTCTCGTTAAATAAAAAGGCAGATTTTTTCTTCAAAATTATTGCAATGTTTGTTATGTTGTTTACAGTCAAGTCGCTCTCTCTCTGCCACGACAATCTCGTAGGCTGCACTCAACTGATAGTTTTGGTTCCCGAAAAAAGAAATAAAAGCCCGCCCACACTGAAAGCTGATTGGCTTATTTTGCTTAGTAAACCAAGCAGGATTGCTCTCTGTCTAGAACAGAGGTGGTCGAAGTACACAAATCAACGACTTGAGTAAAAGTACAGATATATAGAAAATATTGTATATATATATATATATTTTTTTTTTGTCTGTTGTAAACACTCCCAGAGGGCATCACTTCACGCTTGTACACAACTGTTAATTACTGTAGTTGCGAACAGCTGCAATCAGATCATACCAATTCGAAAATGAATTGTTTGGTGCGATTTGCGAACCGATTGAACAGGTTCATTAAAAAGAATCAGTTTGTTAATGAATCGCTCGTCTGCGTCTCGCTCGGAGCACGTGATATATAAGTAACGATATGTTTTATGAAATGTAGTGAAGTAAAAAGTACGATCCTTTGCTTAGGAATGTAGTGAAGTAAAAGTAAAAGTTGCTAAAAATAAAACTACTCCAGTAAAGTACAGATACTTGAAAAATGTACTTAAGTACAGTAACGAATTACAACTACTTCGTTACTGTCCACCACTGATCAAATATATTTAAAAGATTAAATACACGCTGCGCATCACTTCTGTTTTTCAGTGCAAGAGCGCATCACTGAGGCCAGCTGTAGTCCGATTAACATGTTTACATCCTAGAAGCTGAGCTACAATCGCATTATCAAGCTCAGTTAGTCAGACTCCACCAAAACCTCTCTGGTCCGATTTCACTTGGGCTGAAGCGTTTACATGACACCTTAAAAAGTTGTATGTAACTAAAATTTGTAACTTAAATTTTGTATGCACATCATGCATTAATCAAGAAAAGAAGAAAGTCTAATTCCATAATGAGTATGACCTTTTTTTCATCATAGTTATGTTTGGTAGATGAATGTCTGTGAATGTGAGATGGTAGAACTTGGTGTTATTGGAAATGCTTTTGTGTGGGGAAAAAAATGCTTGACATATTTGCAGCTGCACGTTACTTGAATGAGCTATCAGTGTCTGTAATTTCCATCTCTGTGGCCTTGATTGAAAGAGAGTCAGACTCCCAGTGGTAAACCTGCGGCGTTTGATGACAGACAGCTTTATACTAGTAGCGTGTCTCACTCGTACCGCGTGGGACCCAACGGGGCCTTATTCTTGATGAAATTAAATCTCACTGCCTTTTAACTCAGCAGCACACGTATACAACAACCAAAGACAAGATTCAAACGTCTCCTTTGAAAAATGCTGCTGCTCTCAGCAATTAAAGAGTCTGATGCTTTAGTCTGTCAGTGCAACGTCTGAAGTTTCACCTCGATTCAGGTCTTAACACTCACTCCCAGTAACTGCTAGTATTGAATTGAAGACGTTTATTAGCTCTTCCCACCGTCTTCAAGTACAGAAACAGTGCAAAATAGCACTTGTTTGGAATGTTTTCTTCAATGGTGATATGGCAGCATTCACCTGAAATACCTTTTACTTTTTGCAGTCTGTTTTTTCTGACTCCCTTAGATAGAGCTTTCAGTTCTCCTGTCTTTCTCTCTGGGTTTGAGGTGATGTAAGACAGCGGCTTTGTTTCTGCATTCACAGATCCCTATTTGCCCAGAACTTGTCTGGGAATTCAGCAGTGCGTAAGCAAGAAGGAGTCTAAAATATACACAAGCTTTAAAATAAAAAAGGCATGATCCATCAATTGTCTAGCAAAAATGTCTGGACATCCCTAAACATCTCCCTCTAGTTTACCCTGTCCACTCAACAATTTTGACAATTTTAAAATGATTATTGAATTCAAGTCCAGAACAACTTAATTATTAATATATGGTCTTATAAATGTTGACATTCACGTGGACATTTTCTGTCTAGAATTTTTTTTTATTTTTTATGTTTATGTAGGTGACTGGTTTTGTTTAGAATTTGCTAATTGTGGCTCATTGTTTTCTCTTGTTCTTTTAATAGCTTGATCAGATTAGATTCACTTTTCTCTGACTGTGGTCTAATCGGCTCAGGTACTTAGTGTCTGCACCCCACTGGACATTGCAGGTCTAGATAGTGTTCAGCGCTGCCTTAGTGAAGCATGCTTAAGATATAATTTTTGGAGTTATTTATTTTTAGGAATTTTCTAATACAGTTTTATTACATCTATGGGACTGTATATGGGTGAATGCAGTGGGTTAGTATGGTTTTTCTACCAGTTTTTCCTTATATTATAGGCACAATGCAATATAGTAATATTTATGCATGCTTTTAATTTTAAAACAAGTTTTTAATGCAGTAATATTTTTTTTGGTGTGTTCAATTCTCTGTCTGTTTGAACTGCATAAAGTATAGATGCAGATATAAAATGAGGGCGTTTTTTCCAGAAATGGACTAAATGCCTTTAATGCAGTCTTTACATAGACCTCACACTTTCTCTTTTTTGTGGTTTAAGTTGTTCTCTAAATCTCTCATGGTATAATTTCTTAGGCTATAATTCCCTACTGTGGTCTTTCTGTGGTCTTTCATTTAGCTTGTATAAACACCTGCTAAAATTTGTACTGGACTGGAAAACTAGAACATTTAGATGAAAACCTGACCAAAGTTACTGCCGCACACATTTCAAACTCAACCCAAGTAGACTTGTGTATCTTTTTTGTCTAGTTTTTCTGCTCTGTAACTATGCTATTGAGCTTTGGCACCTTTAGCCCAGACAGAATCGCAACTCCGAATTGAATCTCACCTTTTAGTGACTGAGCCATATGTCACACTTTTGTTTGGAGGGGTCTGGGGTCCTCCGGTTAATCTGTTCTTGAAACAGGTACTGAGACCTCTATTAATCCATCAGAGAAGTATTAGATGTCTGGATGTCAGTGTGAAGCTACTGGGGAGAGAGAGACAGTGGATCAGACACACTAAACATGATGTACTGTCTCCATTTTGGCATTTTATCCAGTTATAAATCCACCTCTGCCTTTGCCGTCAAAGCACCTCCTGTCTCTCAACACATCATTGTAGTGCCTCCTACATCCTTTTATAGAGAAGTACTTCTGCAGGGCCAAAAGTGGAAGCATTTACTTTCCTTAAACATCAATTTTTGCAACCTGGAGCCGGTGTTAAGAAGAGATCAAAAACCTCAGCTAAACATTGGTTTCTAAAGGTTTGCACCACTATTTGAATTCTGGCTGATACTGATAAGCCAGTACTTGTATTTATGTTATGACTGGCAACCGATAAAAATGTTTTTCTAAATAAGGTAAAAATAGAAAATCATTTTAAATGGTACAGTTAAATTTAGGCAGAATATATTTAACAGTGATAGTTTTTTAAAAGCTTAAAAAGGATAGGTCACACAAAAATGAAAATTCTGTTATCATTGTGTGTGTGTGTGTGTGTGCAACAATCTCCTAAATATTTTCTTTTGTGTTAAAAAAAGAAACCGGTTTGGGACAACTTGATGTCAAAATGAACAACTTGGGACTTGTTTTAAAAACCTTAAAGCCTCATTGAATCTGAGTTTACTCTTTCTTTTGAGAGACAATAACTTTATACATGGTGCACTTTTAGATGCAGGATATTTTCATTCACTTTGAGCTGTGTTACACACTGCATGAAAGGTCATTTTCAAACCTCCATAATGGGGGCATTTTATGTCGTTTCACTAAAAATACTTATTTTTTTCAGGGGCAGAAATATTTTTATTACGAAATGGGGAAAAATTCTGACCCCAGTAAAGAAGATAATGTGCAATTTAAGAATGCATTGACCGTCCACCCAGTGTCCGATCCTGAGCAGATGTACAGACTTCACAAACACTTCACTGAGATCGAGCTGCAGAAGACTTATGAGGAGATCGAGAAACTGCAGGTACCCTTATATCAAATCCGTGTTGACTTATACTGAAGCCAGCCTGAGAAAGAAATGTTCCTTTCCCTTGACCTTTTGAGTACTGTAATTCATTATGGGCATTTTGTAAAGGTGTGTAAAATTGCTAGCACTTTCTTCCTTGATTTTCAAAGTGCTCTGGTAATGTGCATTGTGACAAATTTTCAGAGGTAACAACCTGCTCATCAAATACTTAAAAATGCTTAATCATATCCCACGCCTTGTTCTCTACTTTTTTTTTTTAATAGGCAGAAATAAAAAATGTGAGCGTGGTGGCTTTCGAGGGCAACCGTAGTGCTTTGTGGCCAGTTGGAATCAATCCACCCTTTGAGCCAAAGACTCGTTTCGAGGTCCTCCGTTGGGATTACTTCACCGAGGATCAGGTTTACTCCTGCATCGATGGCTCTCCGAAATGCGAGCTCCGTGGAATCGATAAACTGGACGTAGCTGACGTCATTGAAACAGCTATGGGTGAGCTGAACAAGAAGTACAAGCCCGTTCTCCACCTGAAGAAGCAGCAGCTCATTAACGGATACAGGCGCTTCGACCCCACCAGAGGGATGGAGTACACCCTGGACCTCCAGCTGGAGGTGGTTAACCAGAAAGGACACAGTCGCTCCATCACCAAGAGGGTCCACCTGGTCAAGCCTCTCAGTCGTATCGAGATCATCCCCATGCCTTATGTTACAGAAGCCACTCGAGTCCATATCATCCTCCCTGTCACTCTTCAAGACCGAGAGCATGTTCAGCAGTTTTTGGAAGTGTACGCCACAAACGCGTTTGAAACCAGTGAGAATGCCATTTTGACCTTTCTCTTTATCTATGATACAATCGAGGCCCAACAGGTCAACCAGAACGACATCTTCGGCAGCATCAAAGCGCAAATCGGTGCTTACGAGCACCGATATCCTACGGTCAAAATCCCCTGGATCAGCGTTAAAAGCGAAAGTCCCTCTCAAATCAAATTCATGGACATCATCTCCAAGAAGCACCCGGTTGACACGTTGTTCTTCATTGCCACGGTGAAAACCAGCGTCAACTCAGAGTTCCTCAATCGCTGTCGGATGAACTCCATCAACAATTGGCAGGTGTTTTTTCCCACCCATTTCCAATACTACAATCCCGACATTGCTTATCATAACCAGCCTCTTCCCAATTCAATGGATTTGGTCAAAGAGTCCGGCCTCTTCGATCGCAGTTCCTTCACCGAAGCATGTTTCTACAACTCCGACTACATGGCGACTCGGACGCGCATGTCTTCGGATGTCCAGGAGAACGAGGACATCCTGGAGAACCTGGATATGTATGACATGTTCGTTAAATACTCTGGCCTCCATGTTTTCCGAGCGGTTGAGCCAGCCCTCCACCAGAAATACAGTTACCAGCCATGTAATCCTCGACTTAGTGAAGATATCTACCAGAGGTGCATGCAGAGCACCCTGGACAGCCTCGGATCACGCTCTCAGCTCGCCATGCTGCTGTTTGAACAGGAACAAGGCAACAGTACTTAAACCCAAACCCTGAAGATCTTGAGATGACTAAGAGGCGATAAACAGTTTGTTTTCGGTCCGTTGGGCTGATGGTAGTGGCCGGTCTGTCACAGTACTGGGCAATTTAAAAATCCAGTCGGTACCAAACGAAAGACTATTAACATTTTAAATCTATTTAAAAATAGCAGATTTTTAGTGACAACAGGATTTATGATTTGCTATCGTTCTCTTTGGAGCAGATTGGTTTATGTTGGCTCTTAAAGCAAGCAGCTGTTAGCTGTTGAAATGATCAGTACCGTAACATATCTAAATCGCCGTGCCTTCACAAATATGCTGTCCTTTTATAACACTTTGTGTAGTCATCGCAGACACTTTTGCTCAAGCTGATTTGTTTGAAAGATGTTTCATGTTTAACATAACAGAGATTTTGTTGTATGAAGGATTCTAACACAGATGCTTCAGTGTCAGTTAACCCTCTAATGTTAGCTTGTTAAATCTAAAGCTGGTTTTAACAAGTTAAAAATCATTGTCTTATTCACCATTCGTGCCAAAAACCACATGTAGAGACAGTTTATTGAAAGTTTGAAACACTATTTTGTCGTTTAAATCAGTGTGGTTCCATACTGTATGTAATTTATGCTTGAATTCTGAACAGCAGAACACAGATGCAAAAACCTGCATGTCATTATTACTTTTAAGTTTTTTTGAACCATTGAAACCGCCTCGAAGAGATTTTTCTGATGAAACAAGTTAACTTTTGCACTAATACTTTCATAGCAAGTCCGTGTTATATATCAGTAATGCTGCACAATATGCCTGTCAAAGCATTTCATTCAGGTCCGGAAAGATTATAGGATGCATTACATGGTTGTAGTTAGTTCCTGTGCTGTCTACCATAGAGGGGTGCAATACTAGTGCAATACTGTTCAGATGGTGAAGCGTATTGAGCCTGCTGATGGAAACACTCCAGATGAGTTAAACACGTTTATTGAACATATTTCTGAAGATGCACTACAGAGAGCCTCTATTACGTACCATTCCAAACACTTCACAAAACAAAATGTGTTTTCGTGACATTGTATTGGGTTATATAAGATAATTCCGATTTGTTTGTTTTGCAAAGTGAGTGTAAAAAGGCTGTATCTATTTTTGTGGGACTTTTTTTTCTTTTTCTTTTGTTTCTTGGTACTTGTGTTTACTGTTATTACTTCGTGTTGTGTTAAAATGTTGTTGCTGTTTTTTTTATTTAAACAATCATAATCTCAATGCAGGACACTGACAACATCTTACAAAAGTCAATATCATGATGCTGGATGTCAAATGATTTTACGTATAAGAGCTGTGAAATAGGTTTTATAGCGTTCTATGTTTTGTGTGTTTTTAAATGACACACGCACAACATGGTCGAACGCATCACAAAATAAGCACAGATTGAAGCCGCTACTGGCCTTTAGGGGTCAGCAAAGGAGCATGGGACTACCTGCTCTGGATCTGTATAATTTCACAGGACTGTTTTTTTCTCCACTAAATATACTTTATAAATCTATTGTATTTTGTTTTTAATATTATTGTACAAAATTTTTAATAAAGACTTTATTTTAGGGCTCAGATAAACACGAGCCCTTGTCTCTTTACTTGTCTTCTTGGTACTGTTTCAATTGCATTTCATATTTATTTTCAAGTCAGATTTTCTCACTAAAGCAACCAGTAAGTTAAAGGCATGTATCATTCTGTGAACGTTACTGCAGCATTAATCAAAGGTTACAAATCAAGACCAATAGGTTCCAGATTTCAACATCAGTCTTAATGAGATGCTGTAAATTTTCACCTCTATATATGTCCACTCTTTTAGAGCCCTGAACCACACACACGCTGCCTTTGGGCAGAGAGTAAACCCATATAAGCACCAGGCAGCTGAAGTCAGCAGTATCTAATTATATACCACTCATTTTTTCATGGCTGGAGTTTCCAGCCTAACTTTTGCACAGCAGCTCACTTGTATAACAATTTACATTTGCGTTTTTGTCAGTCCAGACGTTGTGATACATCATTATCAGTGGGATGCTGGTCTTGAGCACAACATTAGTCTAAAATGGATAAAACACAGCAAGGTTTCATAGCAAACAGGAACCTTTTTTTTCTGTCTCTAATTGCTGTAGGTGGCAGACTCTTAAAGATTCAGCAAACACTTAAATTTACTAAACAAATTTATATATAATATTAAAGTCACAGTTTACCCTAAAATAAAATAATTTATGGTAAAACCTTAGTATAGGGAACAATTCTCACTATTGACTATCTGCTTACCTAGTATGCCTATTATTAACATTAGCTGTTTATAGTGCTTATAAAGCACATGTCCTGCATGACCATATTCTACATCCCTAATCCTACTCAGTATCTAAACTTAACAACTACCTAACTAACTAGTAATAGCAAATGAGGAGTTTGATGCAAAATTTGTAGTTAATGGTTTGCTAATAGGAAGATTTGGAGCTTAAAATAAAAATATAACCTAATCTACTTATGCACTCACATTACAAGCTAATGGTTTCTTCTTTGGGACATAAAATACTTTTTTTGGTCTGTTGCTTATAGAACAGAAGTCAATGGACACAAAAACTGTTTGGTAACCAGCATTCAACCAAATAGAAGTTTGTGTTTTACGGAGGAAATTATGTCATATAGGTTTAGAATACGTCAATATGTCAAATACTTTAGATTCAACTTTTTTTTATATAACTTTGCAGCTTGTCTTTATAATTTTTTTTTCTAATAAGATATGGTTTTAAATAAAGAAATTGTTGCTTAAGCTGTAAGTTGTCTTATTTTAGCCTTTGGGTTATGCATTACATAAGTAATTTTAACATTTACTTGTTTTTATAAACTAACAGGATAAATCAACATAATTTTATATGGTAACTGACATCATGCCATGTATGCTGTCAAGTGTTTAAGTTGTACTGAACCCAGAACATTCCTTTAAGATGTCCAGCATCCTCAGTGGAATCATAAACCATCAACAGCACACAATGTGGAGTGCTTACTGTATATCTCAGTGACCAGAACCGAAGTGATTCATTTATCAAGATTTTATTTTTGGACTCCAGTACGTACCATTATTACATTTATAAAATGTGTTCTAACAGAAACCACGGTCATAACAGCAGACCTTTATACAAACTGTATTATGTGTTCTCTGTAGTCTGGTATACAGTCCATTAGGTTCTGGAGCGTAATGGGTAATTAGCCTGATTAGTCTTGATGCCTTTAATCGTGTGGAAATCTCAACAGTCTGTTTGCGCTATATGCTGCTTCAGTGCCTCGTTTTATGGCCCCCCTCTCGGAGCTAAATGGTGGTCTGGCTGGCAAAAGCGGGTGGAAAAAAACAGCATGTCAAAGTTAAAGCAGCGTAGCAGAGTTTTAAAAATACACACATAGAGCTCAACACTGCACCATTTGGACCAGAATGGAACTGATGTCTGAAGACAAAACATATCAGATGAAGGAACATTACAGTTTTCTGGATCATTTTCAAGATCATTCTTTTTTGCCCCTCTATACTAAGCTCAGAATTTAACAACTAACACAGCCATCCAAACACCAGACAAGGGCTGTACAAAATACACAACAGAAGAATCCCTGGGCCTTATTTCTAAAGTGTGCATATGCACAGAATTAATGTTAGATCAAATTTAGGATAGTTCCTGCACAACATTTTATAAATGTGGCCCTTGGTCTCATAAAAATATGTAACTTAGTGCACTTTTCCACACGTTTTGCCGCAGTTTCAAAGATAAATTTTTACTAAGTGGCGCTAAAATACAGGCTCAATACATGAAGCCTGGCATGTTTTTATTATGTTGATATAGGTATGAATTGCAGTGGTTCAGAATTGAAATATCTGTGAACTGGTGCTAAAAGTTAATGCTCTACCTGGAAATATGCCCTACACCAAATCCAATGAGAAACCTACCCAATACTGTTAACAACTGAAAAACTGATGTAAAAAGGCATTTGAACATGTCATTTCAACAAGTTTTGTCAAACTGCAGTTACACTGGATTCGAACCGGAGTTTCCCGCCTATCAAATACTGTAGCTACATCTCTATACTCCATCCTACCGAACAAACCTACATCTATGAAAACCCATAGATATGAAGCTGGGTATGTGTGACGCTAATGTTCAAAAGAATCAGTTTTCAAATTTCAGCATATTAATATTGTCACATGATACTCTTCAAGTAATTTAGCGAAAATACGCTTTATTAATCGAAACTCAAATTTGTGTCAAGTGTTCTGTCTAGTGTTCATTTCTTTTGGAAACTGATATGTACTGGTTGGTACGTATTTTGTGTCTCGCTAAAATGTGCACCAAGGTATGTTTATGCCAAGAGACCGGAATTGGATTGAATTGGACTTTAAAACACTGGAAATGCATTCCAAGTTATGGACCCGAGAAAAGAAAGGCACAAACATTAAATCCATTTACTTTGTCATAGAAGTTGTGGTCGAAAACTCTTTCCATCCCCAGACGAATTACTCTGTAACTGAATTAAAAAATTGAGAATTTGCTTGAAGAAACACTATACACACAAAATGTGGGTGATTTTTAATCCACTCACGCACCAGCGCTACATGGTGGAATTGGACATTGTCCCAGACCACAAGTTGCTTGGGTTGTTCCTGCTGTGCCTTCGATATTGCTCTCTCTTTTCACTTTCCTCTTCCTACATTCTCTTCTATTTCTCCCTCATAATCTTCCACCTGAAGTATTTAAAAAGAATGATGTAATTTCATCACAAGTAAATACAATCTATGTGGGAAAAGATAGCTGTGTTAATTGCTTGAAAATGGTGCAACACTGACCTCAGTTTGGAGAAACATTTAATTAGTGTGGAAGCATCTACATCCTCCTCCTGATGCAGATTTGCCTTTGTGATTGCACAAAATACTTTCCAGACTAATGGCAAGGACTTTGAAAGATAGTCCTCTTTGAAAAGACCTGTAAGTCGTGCACACGCAATTGCATTTCAACATTTGTTGCAATTCCTTCTGCAAAGGTAAGATAGGCCACAAATGCAGAAATATACAACTGTGCATGAGTGCATGAGGTTGACAGATAATGCCAAATCAAATCTGAGTGATTTGTTCCAGCGCAACCTCTGGACATGCACTGGTATGTCAGCTCTTCTGCTTTCACTGCTGACAGCACAGTTATTTATGACAGTAAACTGTATTATTATGCATAGCCGGCTCAGTGTGCCATCAACACTCTGACTGGGAACATTTAAAATGCCACTGTGATACAGTTTTATGAATATTAAAAGCCCATATTAGCCATAATTACTTTTACATGGATGGAATATATGCGGCATATTTTTGATATGACATCCAAAAATGAGATTCATTCCAGAAAATATGAAAACGCAAATACAGAGGAACTAAACTGCAGGACAAAATTGAGCACAATATATATGACTATATATATATATATGTGTGTGTGTGTGTGCAATGCTATATAAGATATAGTACTATATAAATAATTTACTTGTATATATTTCTGCTAATTTTAATAGCACAACCTTTAAACAATGAAGTCTAACACACATAATAATAAATTAAAACACCCATTAAGCTAATAAAATCATCAGACATTAATTATACAAGAACTGCACCTGAAATGTCTATTTTTGGAAATGTAATGCATTTCCAAAAATGAAATAAAAGTAAAAAATGTAGGGGTGCTACACGGTTGACTTCCAGTAATATCAGCCATATTTGAACACCAGAAATTCAATACCGGCTTATAAGGACTGTAGCTAAAACCGAAAAAGTTTTTCGCCTTTGAATCGTCATTGAGTGTCAGTTCTTGCTGAATTGTTCGCATACAGACTAGCTGGTGCTTTCTGATTGAAATGCTTTGCACATCTGGCCTTTTGTCAAAGAGACCACTAGACATTTCACAGCTAAGAACCCTGAGAAAAACTCATTAACTGACTTTTAAACGTGAAGCCATACGCTGGGGTGCATCAGATTTCTCATACTTTGCGAGTGTGCTAAGCAAACCCGGTTTATCATCCTCTGTGGGGCCGGTGCACACCGTCTCATTCAAAAGTGAAACTAGGAACATAAGGTCTCTTTTATTAAACACTTTTGGGAGGTCTGAGAGAGTGGATCCATCAGCTGATGGATGGATGAAACAAACCTTTTCCATATGGTTACCGCAATGGCTCTGGTGAGCTGGTGGGCTTTACTGTACATATCATTTGGCTCTCCGTTGGGAAGTAACCTCACAGAAGATTATGTTGTTACTGCTAATGACACCCATTATCACTCACACGTTACAGTTCTATAAATAACATTACAAAATTTTTTGGATTATTCAATATACTTTAAGGTAATGTAATCGTAAACCATTTGAGATAAAGGAAACATTTACCAGACATATCCAGTAGAGATGGATACATATTACTTTTCTGAAACACAAACTATTCTACACCGTCCCCATGATTTCAGAGAAAGAGTATACCAGAGTAAAGTTATTTCTCTTACGCTCTGGAGCCTAAGGGTTGATATTCATGATTCAAATACATCATTTACATTTGTAGATTAATCTGAATTATAATATTTCACAAGATGAGAACTCACAGAATAAAACTCTTAACAGCTGACAAAATATAAAGTAAGAATGTAATGCTTCAAACAGGATCTGGAGTATAAAGTGGCTCTAGATGTCATGCAGTCTATGCCTTGATATAGTAGAGGCCCAGTACCAAGGTATTCAGTGTAGAAATCGTAGAGTCGCCACTGACGTCATGTCCTGCAATAGGAGGCAGGTGGGGGGATGGGGGGGTATGGAGAGCACAGGATTTCATAGAGTCTCCTGCTGGACCGCAATGTCCGATCCGTGCCTAGAAGCGAGGGTTTAGAGTTCGGCTTTGGCTGTAGCTTTAACTGGTGACAGCGAGAGAGATTAGCGCTGAGATTTGAGGGTCTTTCATTGTGCCCACTTTCAGCACTGAGAGAACTCTTTCTCTAGACGTCAACAGCAATAGACCCGCCATACGGGTCTTCCTAGCAGGCAAAGTCTTCGAACACTCGGTGGTTGGTACGGTGGTGGTGATGGTGATTTGGGAGGATGGTGTTAGCATAAGCTCCCTCCGAGTGGCTCCGGCTCATCTCGCCAGAATCCTGACAGGAAAAGAAAATGTCAGACGGGATTCTGCAAGGATACTTCCACTCTTACATCTTACACACTCTTAGGTTGGGAAATAAAACGCCTCTTATGACTAAGACTGTGACTCATTGTTTAATCTGTGTTGTGATAAAGCCAAAATCCACGCGAGGCTGAGTGTTAGAGTGGTTTATCCCCTTTAACCATGGTAAACTCACGGTTATGCACCGCCTTGAGTGGCTTATTGCAGCGATGAAATGGTGGAAACAGTATCATGATTAAAGACACCGTGAATTTTTGAACTAATAATATCATAATGTAAAGAATTCTGCCATGTAGTCTCATGTATTCATATATAAGCAGTTCATATGAACTAAAAGTCCTGTAAGTAATTTAATCTGCTTCCTATCAGACGGAACAAAAAGGTCACAGATCACTATACTTCATCATGACTGGCATAAAAAAAAAAGACATAAAACTAGCAACTCTATAATGATTGAACAATCTTGGGTCAGGATTCATGGCCATATGTTGAATCAAATTAGTTTTGCCAGACTCCATTTCTCATGAATACAGTGCGCTCTGCCAACAACTGTGTTCTTCTTCATGAACAGAAGATCGGATTGCAATAAGAACAAGGGAGATTTGATTCAATCCTGGTTTAAGAAGACAGCCTGGCATCCCAATCATGGCTCAATATCCTGCTGCTGATGTTATATTTCCCTCTGGGCTGTGTTCCTATTCACAGAGTTGATCTGGGCTGCATCCTAACACTAACGCTCCAGAGATTTGCATGTGGCTCACCTTAGCTTTCATTTCCTCCAGCTTTACTGTGGCGACTGTGCTGGCCTGTTGCTGCTGCTGGGTTTGTTTTTTGTCATCCCTTTGTGACCTGAGCAAACGTTCCAACCTGTGTTTGATCACCTAGGAAAGTGAGGGGGAGTCAGGGTGAAGAGGGCAGCAGGAAAAGTAGGACAAATGAGGGCTATAAACAGAGTTTAGCAGCATCAGCAATTCTGCTGCTCAGCTCAGGGGTCTGGCCTTATCAGCTCTTATGGGAAATACTGCGCACAATGTAAAAAAAAAAATGCAGGAGAAGAGCTATTGGTTAAAATCAATGGATGTGGAAATAGAAAAGAGGGCCAAAACAATGCCTGCTTACCTCATATACATAATCCAGAATCTCCAAGATGGTGAGAACACTGGCTCCTATAAAAAGACCCATCTGCCCGCCAATGTCCCCTGAAATAAAAATAAACAAGAATGAGTAAGAACGATTTGAATATTTTCTTAATCATTAATTGTTGTTTAAAACATCTTCTCTCATATGACATATTTCTGACTGAAACATTGTTATTGTTCACTAAAAGTATTCAAAATGTTTTTGTTAATTGGAATAACGCTAAAAGCTTAGATGAACCACTGAGATGTTGAAGAATTAAAATGACCAAAACTATAAATGAAATACAAATAAATTAAAAAGAACAAGATCCAATAGCCTGTGTGGCTTGAAATGATTCCATGGCATGTCAAAGAGAAAGAAAATCGTTTTTATCATTTAATAAAATTATACAAAGACAAACATTTTTCACTTGGGAACAATGTGCACCACTAAACTGAGACCAGGAACGTACATTAAGAAAATTCTCAATTCTTTTATTTCAGTATATTATCAGTTTAAAAGCAATGAAATTACATTTAGATGAAATAAAGTATTAAAATGAACCATAAGAGACCCACCTAATAATCCGGCAACGTCATATGCTTTTTTCTGTTCTATTGTTTCGTAATTTAGAGCTTCAAAGAAAATGTCCAAAACAAGAAAGTTGTCTCTAAAACAAAAGTACAATAAAAATGTTTTGTGTAAATCATACATTTTCATAATCAGTGCAGTATTACAGTACATCTGTTCAAACGATATTGAAAGTGAAAAGGTTGCCACACCTGATGTATTCTTCAGATTTGTCGTATTTTCTAGACAGGTAGCGAGCCGAGCCTTTGCTGGGGATTTTAACCATGGACAGCTCTTTACCATAACGCGTCAGGTTACAGGGAGTCTCACACAAGCATGTGTCACCTGAACTTGTCTGTAGCAGTGCTGCGAAGAGAACACACACATCAGTATAGAGCAGTAGACAGATGTGTGTGTGTGTGTTTGTGTGTGTGAGCAGGTGCTCCAGCCCACACCTGCATAGCCATTCTTCATTCATCAAACTAATGTGGAGAGATAACACCAGTGCTAAATAATCATCCATAAACTGCTTGAAACACACTCAGCATGTTGTTCAGATTTAATTTGGTTTCTGAAGGGCATCCAGAAGAGAACACACACTGACTAACACACTCATACACACATTTGGCAGAGTGTAAACAGAATACACCACATATTTAACATTAATTCCCTCATTTTTGGAATACAATTTTGTAGAAATGCCTTGACACTGCCTATTTGATTTACATTTTTATATGGAGAAATTGATCAACCATCTCAAAATTTAAAGCTCAACTACACTCAACTAAAAGTCTCTAGGTACCCTTACAAGCTACTAGTATTGAGTTATTTAAAGGGGCAGTATCCTGCTAAAAAGCTATAGAAATTGTATATAACTGTATATCTCTATCATCATGTTTCATATGGAGTGAATATTAAGTATGTATAACTAACATTCAAATGTTTGTGTTCTTAAAATATGTTTTAATGTTTCTGAAACAATCTCTTATGCTGACCAAAGTAGCATTTATTTAATAAAAATAAATAAATATTAACATAAATAAATATTATATATTAGAATTTAACATATATTTATATTATACGTATTTAGCAGCTGTTACTCCAGTCTTCAATGTCACATCTAACTTGCTTATCTGGTGTTTAAGAAACATTTCTTATTATAATCAATGTTGAAAACATTTTTGAAGAAACCAAGACACATTGCTTCCAGTATTTTTTATAAAAGCATAAAAAAAGCATCTTCTGTAACATTATGAATACATTTACTTTTACTTCTGAATGTTTAATGAATCCTTGATGAATAAAAGTATTTAATTAAAAAAAGATCTCAATGGTTTAAACTTAATATGGATCTGTGACTCTTGTATATGAATTATATATGAATTTTAGTGCTTTTAGATCAGATTTTAAACAAACTTTTTTAATGTGTTAATAGGCTTTGCTGTGTTTTCATGCGTATTGATATATTTATATCAGAAAATAAATAATTAAAGTAACCTATCATAGTAGAGATTTCAGTTTGAATATTTGAATAGGTCAGTTCAGTGAATGGTAGTACAGTCCATTCTTTCAAGATATATCTGGATTTAGTTCAACCACCCATTAAATGGGGTCGGGTTTCCTTTTGACTGCTGAGATAATTAAATTTCTAGCTTATTAGATAAGGACTATCATAATTGTACTGATACATCTCTCATTATTAACTTTTCATGAGCCGCTCCATTTACGAGTGTCATAAAATCAGTGGAACAAGACACCTACAGCAGGCAATAATGGCATGAGGGAATCAGAGGGTAATGCACTGCAGGGATCTCCAGTTTTAAGGCTGCTCTGTGCGGGATGTCAAAGCGCTGACTCTCCTCTACGGACTGACTGGGTAATCCTGTGTCTCCCACCCCAGACCACGAACAGAAACATCTGTTTATCTGGGATTTAACTATTCGTGCCCACTACCTCCTGAGATGTTACACTCCAGGGCGTTAGCAAAAATGAAAAATGCTTGCTTACCAAGTGCTTTGTCCACACATTTGATATTGCTGGGAGTACAGATATCGGCATCTCCTGAGAAACAAAATACATAATGACTCTGATCAATCACCAGCAAAATGATTGCTGTTATTTCACCGCCAGCCAGGGAAGAAAAAGCGTGAGTTGCAGAGAATGAGACAGCGCGCCTCTGCTTTGTTATTCATCCTAAAATGATGGAAGGCAACGTGTGACTGAGGGATATGGGTTGGCTTTCACCACGCCTCCCTCATGACCATCAGTCTAGGCCTAATTGCACCCAAAATGGACTGAACTAAACCCTTCCCCAAAGGCACATTTATAAAGTCTTTAAACCCCAATCCCCATAGACACACAATACCGCAGGAGGTCCAGCTCGCCACCCGAATCCATCACAAGAGCAACCGGTTCGAGGAAATACATAAGAGTAAATGGCCTTTGAGTTAATGCTTTTGGAACAGTCTCTCTTTTCAATTTGCATTATGGGAGGTTGATTTAGGAACATTAAAGGAGAAAAGCAGAGAAGCAGAGCTTCCATTAGAGCCCGGCCACCAACAGTCACACGCTCTCTGAAAAGCCACACTGATAACAACTCAGGTGTGGGGGAGTTAATGAGAAAAGAGGTTTCTGGGGAAAGTCCACCAGTCGTTGCTTTTCAAAATAGAAAGTAAAGGCATTCGCTTTATTTCCGCGGTTTGTCAGTAGCATCGAGTGGAACGTTACAAATCTGCGGTTCCAGGTTCATCATAGCTGTTGGATTGCGATCATCTGAATTTTCCCTACAAACGCCAAATGAACTACCCCAGCTCCTCGTATTGTGTGACTAGACAGTAAGTTAATTTAGAGACTTGCATTAAGCTTTCGGCTCCACTACCTGGAGCAAATTAGATGAGAAGAGTTTATTCATTTAGTATTTTAGCAATTAGCAGAATACATTAGCGTGCTGATTAGGTTGAGTGGGAAATGAATGCAGCGGTGTAGCGTTACCCGGCATGTGCACCATCCTGCATTTGCACACACGCTGAACCTCGAGAGTCTCGCAGCGCAGGCGGCAGGCGCTGATACTGTAGGTATCGTAACCTGGGATCATCTGCTCACTGGTGGAGCGGCAGTTCCCCCAAGGCTGGGGCAGGTAGGTCAACTACACACAGAGAGGGAGAGCAGTGAAGAGAACAAGAGAGATAAAGGGAGAGCCAGACAGACAGACAGAGAGAGATTGTAAGAGCAGGAGAGACAGAAAGAAAGAGAGAATTAGTACATGCAAATTAAGTATGCAAATAACCAGCGTTATCACAGAGCATAAAACTGAAGGGAGTGACACAAGAGCACGGTTTTATTTGTATGTATTTTATTTATTTATTTGTATGGCTTGCCTTTGAAAAGAATATTGCATTCAATGCTCATTTTTAAGTGTGAGATTAATCGTGTAACCAGTCTAACAGTTTTAAGAATGCATTGCCCTACAGTATTTAAAGGACAACATTTTGTGTTTGTAGTAAAAAAGAACTTTTGAATGCACATATCTGATGCTGTTGTTCGAATTTTTTTCTTCTATATATATATAAATATATATATATATATTTATATATATTTATTTTTTAATTAATTTTTTTTTTTTCAGGATAACAAGCTGGACTTCTCCACCCTACAAGCTTGCATTCAGATCTGCCTCCATCCAGTCAGAAAATTAGTTTATTTGATTACTAGCCAGGGGTGCGTTTCCCAAACAACAATGTAAGTCGCTGGTTAACCAGTACGATGCATTGTTTTGGAAACGAACTAGCTACACACGACTGTTTCCCGAACACGTTTGCATCTCTGTTGCTTTAACCACGTTAGTTCAACAACATAGGGCCATTGTTAATGACGTCACACGCATGTCGTGAAGATATACTTTCTGCTATTAAACTGATTAGAGATCTCCAAGATGCTGCTGTATTGAACATGACACATATCGACTAATTTATTATTTTTGTTCACTGTCATTTTGCTTTATTTGATCTTTGATTCATCGCGGGTTCCCTCTTACGTCATACTACGAGGTTTCCTTAGCCTTTTTTGCGCACGCGCACTTTTCAAAAACAGCGTTTAGAATAGACCTGGCTTATTTGGTAAACTTGTTTCATGAAACAGCTAATAATTGTTTTGTTTTTTTACATTCTTTATATATTACAGTGTGAATTCCTTATTTTCTAACAATAAACAGTATATTTAATATATAAAAAAAACATAATTAAAATAAATAAACATGGATAAAAAAAAGTTTGGGGAAAGCTTGCTAAACAATATGTCTTTAATAAATTAATTCCTTTAATATATTTTTTAGTAAGAGGATGACTGGCTCAGAAATGTAATTCTGATGTAATTTCAGAAATGAAATCTGAGATTATGTAATGAGATTATTTTGATATTTTGTATGGTTTTAATTGTCAAATCATCCTAAACATATATGATTTTAATAGTTGGACAAAGTCCTACAGAGGTAAAATATTCGATGTTTTTAGCTAATAGTTTATCTATGAACTGTACCTTCATCGGTTTGTACCCTTTTTAATTTGTACCCTATTAATAGAAAAAGTCATTTTTTGCACAAGGCTGATGTTGGATTGAACATGGTCCTAAACTTTGTGTATCTTCAAGACACTTTACACCCAGCTAAGAGGCCGTAAATCAACACTGTAATGAAAATCGTTGGAACGGTTCATTGTATCCATAGCAAAAATAAACAAACACTGAAGCCAAGGGCCATACAAATCTTTATTTACCCCAGAAACCATAAATAATCCTTCTGCCTCAATTTACAAACATACACTATTCGTATGGTTTCATTTTAGTGATGGTTACAGTCATTAAGCAACACTACAGTATTTGTCTGTGTTCAGTTCCATTCTTCAGCATTTGACTGATTTTTGGTGTACATGTTGGACATATTTGTGTGTTACCCACCTCTGCCGATCTGCACAAAGCCAATAATGATGATGAGGCCCAGGGCGAATAGCTTAGCAGCAGCAAAGGCATCTTGAACCCTCGTGGCGGCCTTCACGCTGTAGCAGTTGACAGCGGTCAACAACACTACAGGGAGAGATGGAGAGAAAAACACTTATTTTTAGTCTTTCACAACAGAGGCTCAGAGGAAGTTAACCTAAATACCTGGTAAACTAATTAGGCTAGAATTTGTCATCCACACTTTAAACTCAAGAGGCGTCGTCCGCAAAGCGCTGTTTACATTGCAGCTATACACGTGGCAGCATGATGTGGTGTGCCACCTTATTTAAACGAAACAGTTATTAAAGCTGAATGGAAGAAAGGCATCAAATAAACTTTGGTGAAAGAACTATCTGTCCGAGCCTGAAAATGTCAGCACAACGTGTAGGTTCAAATAATTAGGAGTACTGTTTACAGCACATAATAATCTGCCTAATGGAGTTGGATTGTATTATAGGGTGGATCTGCTGATAATTATTACCTGAATCATACGCAAATATCACGCCCTACCTATTCAATCCACTTACTTTGCGATTTTTGTGTGTGTTTAATTCTGTTTCAATGCGATTAACAGAAATCCTACTGTGTCATGCAATATACTGAATAAGACTGATTGGCTTTGCTGCGGTGGATAGCCTTGTGGGCAATGGTTTGAGGAAACAAATTTAATAGCATTTGTTTTCTGATAAAATATGTACATGTATTAATTTCAATTTAACAGAGCTCTATGTCTGCTTTGCATGTTTTCTTCTTCTTCTTCTTTTTTTTTTTATGTAAACTTATCAGGTCACATTTACACTGCTGTTTTCCACTGACAATAACAACAATATAATAATAATAATTAATAATATAAGCATTATTTTATTCAATTATTCAAACTAAGAAAATTAATAAAGATAAATATTACTGTAGCAACAATAATATTAATTATTATAATTATTTTATAACAGTAAAATGTTAATACCAATATTGCAACTATAATATATGTATTATTAATATGCATAAAATCACAGTTTATGACATTGTTAACTTTATATGTTAACTATTATATTTATATTTAACTATTAATATAGGAAAGCATGTGTAAGAATGTCTCCAATTTGAGCAATGAGGCCTTTCTTTGTGGGTTCACATGTTCCCTGTGTTAGTCTGAGTTTCCCCCATTATCCAAAGAGCACAAGTGAACTGGAAATTGTCAGTAGTTAGAATGGTGTTTCCCTGTCTGCAGTCCAAGGCACTGGGGAGTCAGACATGGTTTGGAAAAAGAATGGATGTATGAATATAAAATGAGCAGGTACAGGTGCTACGGCCTGAAGTTCACTGACCAAATACTGGTAAACAGATTTTCTGGGAATAAAATCTGGCTCCAAGCTTCCTATTGAATGTGATTAACTAACGAATACTTCAAAGCAGCATTAGCTGTAAATCGGTCTGGGCACCAAACAGAGAGGCGAAGCCCGCCAGCCTTTGTGTGCCTCAAAGTAGAAAAAGGGGGTCTGTATGGGGTAGGACAGTAGGGTCCCCTCACTCAAGATCACATGCACAAACTGTTGTATTACTCGGCTGGGCATTGTAATTCTTGTTCTTAATAGACCAGGGATCATGAGACAGTCGTTGCTCCCTGAGCTTCCCGACGGCAGGAGCATGGTCCTGCTCAGGGGGCCTCTCCCATGGATACGCAGCGTAGTTTAATGCAACGAACCAATCCTGAAGTCCCTTTTCAATCATGACCTTAAAACGCATGAGAAAATGGGTCAGGGGAACAGTGGCCAGCTGCTACGCCAGCAGACACAAATACTGTCTGAGTGTCCAAACCATAAAACCGAGCACTTGGGCTGATAACATTTGTATCAAGGTAAATGTTGGTATTAGTGTTGCAAATCCTGTAACCTGCCGTTGCTCAGCTTTAAACGTATGGCCATAGTCATCTTTACCTCCCTTTCTGTCTTGCCATGTGAGTTCTTATGGAAGGATTAGACAAGGCAATAACAGGGGGAGATTACAACGGTTAGTGGGTGCTGTGTTCATTCACTCCCTCACAATCAAAAAGAATATGCATTCCTGTACCCCAATCAAGCATTCATCTGGCCTAAATGAGAAAGGAGGAGAAACACACAAGGATGAAAAAGAGAGAAATAGGGGTTTTAATTTGTTGGCCAATTGGTAATTAGGGCTTGAGCTAATTCTCCTAATCCTGACTGGTTTAAACCTGTGGGAGGGCTGCACTGCTCGCATGGCTGCTATGTTAAATCACAACATATTGCCATGAGCATGCATGTGATTGTAGCATTCATACACTCCTATTGGTTTTCTTACTGCAAAGAAACACACACAGTTTATGGTAGTAAAGAGAATGCAGTAACCTGATCATAATGACGAATAATCTTGGTTTATACCCTTATATAAAATTACATATAAGTGAATTAATTATGAAGCTCCTGCAATGATCGGTTAATAATTTAAAACATCTAACATGAACTTCATAATTACTTACTTATTCATTCCCATGTTGGGGAAAAAAAAAACGGATTTGTATTTTCTCAATTAAAATTATAAATATTAATATATCATTTATCATTTTATAAATATTACTTTGAATTTTTTTATCAATCCTAAAGCGACTCTAAAGCGAAATTGGTGCGTAATAATACAATACAATTTGCATAAAGCCCGGCAAGGTGATGCCACTTCCTTCCTCCCTACATCATCAGTACTAGATGATGAAATGTCTCTGCACCTTTTCAACATACTCAGTTCCTCCTACAAGGCTACACACGTGTGTACACATGGCGTTTTTGTCTCTTAATTGCGCATTTTATGTCACACGTGTAGTTGAAACTGTCGTTAAATCGTCCGTATTTCTAATCTTTTGAGAAACATGTACTTGAGTAAACTTGAACGCGTTTGCGCGCGAACGGCACGCGAGATGACAGCCGAGCTGAACTCAAACGTTAGAACCGTTGAACTGAGGAGATTGAAGAGTGACTTAAGCCCTCGGTCATATTGTTAATATTAGGAATAACGTTACGTGAGTAAAGTTTTATGTCACCTAGCGAGGTAGGTAACAGGTTACTTACGGATACACAGGCAGGCGATCAGCTTAGCTCCCGTTTCAGGAACGGGACAGATGGGAAAGATGGGCTTCAGGAGGTAGGTAGCGAAAACATAGGCGACAATATACTGCGAGGACGGCCTGATGATGAGAAGCTCGATCCAGAGTTTCAGAAACGCAGGTAGGGAGCCGTACACTTCAAGGATGTAAGCGTAGTCACCCCCAGATTTGGTGATGGTGGTCCCCAGCTCGGCGTAGCAGAGAGCGCCTATTGTGGAGAAGACGCCGCATACAGCCCACACGACCAGCGACAACCCGACTGAACCGGCTTCTTTCACCACTCCGGTCGGTGTAACGAAGATGCCAGAGCCAATAATGGTGCCTACAATAATGGCCACGCCGTTTACGAGAGTTATAGTTCTTTTCAGCACGACTGTCTCTTCTCCATCCGCTGAGGTAATATCTGCGGTGGGGCTTTCAGGCGTGCCGTCTCCTGGCCGACTCGTGCTGCCATTCCCACCTCTACTGGAGAGCATCTTCTCCGTCACTTGCTTGTCGTCTTCCTCCCGGTCCGCTGACGCATTTGAACTCCGCTTCTTCAACCCAGACATCGCTTGCTCTTGTCAAACAAAGCCGAACGCTTTGTTTTGCTCTGTTAAGTGTAAAATTGACCTGTTCAGCTCCCTCAGACTGGGCTCGGCTGAGGCACGGTGGAACCGTGGAGACCGCTCTGACTCACAGAAACGTGGTTTCTGAAGTGTGTCAACGTTGTAGAGACACAAAAGCATCTCCTGATTCGGCCTGCCTCTTTCCTCCTCCGCGTCATTATTAGTGGTTAGTTGAGGTTTATATCGCCCTCTAGAGTATCCTTTCATGGAAGAAATTCCTATTACTGAGAGGTCCTGGTCCAGCAGGGCTTTTCCTAATTTTTCACTATAATTGAACTCATTAGTTAACCTTGAGATTTCAAGTCACATCATAACAGTTAACCAAATATTACATATAATAACATATATGTAACCTAATAACATACCCTATAAAATGCTATAATGTAAGTTGAAGTTCCTTTCAACAAGGTATACATTTCACCGTAAATTACTGTATTTGCAATTTTTGGAAGTTAAAATGAACACAAAGACTGCCATGCCAAGAATTGTCTTTGCCATGCCTCAAATTAGTTTTTCACAAATTTTCCTAATCTGTTGTTATTTTTGTTTGTTTGTTTTTTGCCTCTTATGTTAAATTAATAGATATTGCGTTATTTTAGTGTTGTGAGCAAACATGTTTTATTTTTGTTTGTTTGTTTTTTGACACTGCACCTTCTATTTAATCACTAATATTTACCTCAGCTTGTGGAAAAGCTACTTGTGGTGATCTTTCATTCATCACAAAGCTTACATTTGTTTCTGGGTGCTTGGCAGTGTATTAAAAATCAGATCTTAGTAGAATGCTTTGGTAAGTTTGTGAACACAATCAGTTCATTTCATATTTTTTTTTCCTAAGGTTAGGTTTATCTAAAGTGTTTCTTCCATAAAAAAAAAAAAAAACATTTAAAAAACAATTTCACAGATTTTACAGTGTAAGCTTAGGCTACAAGCCTATGACGGTGTGTTAAATAATTTCTCTTGATTTACATTTTTTGAATAGTATGAAATACTATACTTTAAAGGCTTTAGAAAGAATGTATACAATACTAGAGTATTTTTAAAAAATATTTTGGTTTAACATTTACACATTTTTAATTTCATTTGGTATTAGAATTTCTAGCACAATCTTACAAACCCCCTGTAATTCCACCATTCCACCTTGAATTTCTAGGCATTTGTGAAGTTTTTTTTTTTAATTAGTTTGACGTTTTCCAATTTAAATATTCAGAATATTATCCTTGGCTAGACATGAATTGCCATAACTTGTCGTTTCAGCTCTGGAAAATTCTTTAGACTCAGATTCCTTTGATCATAGTGTCTGAAGAAGCATATGAAAAAATAACAAAGTTGTCCCTGCTAATTTCCTGTTTTCAGGTAAAGGCCCTTGAAACATCACAAATGTCACATCCCTGTGGGCTTTAAAGATATTGGTTCTCAAATTAAACAAAACAACAACCTAAATTTCATCCGAAAGCTTTTGTGTTTCAATGAGAAAGACTTATATGTCACATGCCTACAAGGTATTAATCTCTGAAGACCTGAAAAGTTTACTCTGCAGGGGGCAAGTGTGTTGTACTAATACTTGTGAACTTCATGACCTGTTTTAAGGTTATTCATCAAGGCATGTTTGAGAAAACCTGCCCCCTGCCTTCTCTTTGCATGTGCTCATTTTCATGAGCCTCCCCATCATGAGAGTTAAATTGTATTTATGGCGTATGTTTGCTCAGCTTAAGGATAAATGAGACAGCAGGTGACTTATTATTTGATAAGTCATGTGGTTGCTGCAGGTGTCGTGCCCTGATATTTAATAGTTCAGTTTTCTTTCTCTGTAAGAGAGAGGGGTGTAGGTGTCTCAGTTCCCTGGTACCACAAGGGCTGGTTATCGTTAAAAGTAGAAAACAATCATCTGCAAGTGAAACTTTAAAGGGCCTGTCCTGTTTCAGGCCGAGATTTTATGTAAATTTTTAGATGTACATCCCCCCCGGTTTGTTTGGTCTAAAGAGGCAAGCAACTGGATAGGAGTTCTGAGAAACATCTTTAAGCCATAGATTCCTGTTTACAGAAAGAAAATAGTACTGAATGGAGTTTTCTTTTTGGCTAAGAATAACCTGCAAAAACATTGAAGAACAAACCCATAGTAGAGGAAGCAGCCTGATATTAGCAGCTTTCATCTGTGGCTTCTATTCTATTAGCGATACCTGATCATCCGCTAAATAGACAATAGAAGACACCAGTGTCCACTATCCCTTGAGATAGCCCACAGCTGCATGGCTTCTTTTTATTGATTACAACTGTGACCCGTCTCCAGCGTTTTTCAAAGAAGTAGTCTTGATCTGCTCTTTAATCAATTCACCTATAGTTTGTTTTTCCTGTAGAGTTCAAAGAGCATGTTCCCAAATGCTCTCACACAATGATAGGAAACCATGGTGTGTTTGGGATACGCAAAAACCCAGTGTCTCGTCCCATTTTTGTAACTCATGCAGGCAAGAACAACAAACATGGAAAGGAATCTTTTTGAACCAAGTTTGAGACAAAACCCATTCCAGGTTCCCCAGCATTTCTAAACACCCACACCCTGACCTTATTCTCTGGTTCTTGTTTTTTGAGGTGCCGTCTAGCTCCAACTGGTGTGAAACTTGCTCTCCACTGTTTTAGGTTTACTGCCTGGAATCTTTTTTACTCTTGGAGAAGAAAGATACAAATTAGTCACAGTTGACAAAAATTAGTTCTCAAAGCACTATTGAGAAATTAAGATTAACTTGTCAAAGCCAAATAACTTAGATTCCACCAATAGAGCCTTAGTTTAAAATATATTGTTTTAATTTTATTTTTACATGTTAAAATGTTAATACACAGTATCAGACAGCACGAATGAGAAGTTACATTGTGCATTTGTTGACGTTCACCTCTGGATCTGTAGGCTCCCCCTCTGCTTAGTCCGCCAAAACATGCACTTTTTTAGTGCAGCTGATCCGGACCTAACTAGCACCTGATGCAACAACACTTGCTGGGATGGGGCCTCCATAAACCTCCACACCACCCTCTTCCTGCCTAAATCCCTAGGGCACTTGCTTATGTCCGCCCAAAAGTAAAACAAAACTAAATCAACCAAAAATGGCCCAAATGTAAAAAGTCCCATGAAAATTCCAATGAAACAAATGAATAAAATACAGCATTTGCATGCAATACAACAAAGAAATAATATTAAAGTTCTGCATACATTTGCATCATAAAATGTATAAAAGTCAGCGTAAGTGACAGTTATGAAAATGACTTGTAAGATGATAAGTGAAGGACAAGGCTGTCTTTAAAGCAAAAGTAGTTTTAGTGTTAAACCGTGATGACAAATTTCCCTTAAAAACAAAAAAGGAATAGTTTACCCTCCAAAAAAATGAAAATACGGTGATCACTCACTCCCCCTTGAGTGGTTCCAAATCTTTAAGAAAAAGGAAGACATTTTGAAGAAAGTTTTGGATCGCCATTGACTTCCAGAGTAGGAAAAAAATAATAATAATACGGAAGAGTAGAACAAAGAAATGCATACAGATTTGAAACCACTCAAGGGTGAGTAAATGATGGCAGATTTTGCCATTTTTGGGTGAACTTCCTTTAAACTACTCAAAAAAGTGTGTGGAGGGACAAAAATAAAAACAAATCCATGTCCCTCATGCCAAACAATTAAAGTAAAAAGAGTCAGAATTTCACAAACTGTAATTCATCCCCTGCATAATTCAAATTCAAACAACAAAAGGTGTCTTCACACGCTCTTCAAACCCTCTGATGTGAAAGAATGTTCAGTACGCTGAGAACAGATAAAGAATTGGGCAGGTGTAGGGAACGGATCCCAGTCTCCATGTAACCTATAGTGTTTGTACAGTGTAAATCCAGCTTTCTAGTCTAGTTAGTATCACTCTGAATTTCAACCATGAACCCAAAAGGGAGGAAACCAGGTGGCCCATTCAAACGAGAGGCCACTTGAGGGACAGTTTATACAAGAACATTGTTATTCAGCCATCACAAAGAGACCAGCGCCTCTTGGCAATAATAAAGCTGCTTGCTGAACTTCTGCTGTTTCTGCATCTCCCTGATCCAACTGAACATTGGCGCTACCGTCTCAGACAGTAAATGCATGTGGAACCATGATTTAAGTGCGCAATTCATTTACAGATAAATAACATTACAGGTCCTTTCACCCCTCTTGCCATTTACAGCAGGTTTAAAGGAAAACGGAATGCGCCAAGATTAAACTATAACAATCGATTGGTCTTACTGCAGGTCTCATGTGTGCCTCTAGTGGAGAAATAAATTAAAGCACACATGCTCGAAAACAGAGGTCCCTCTATCAAAGGTAGTTCATGACATAGAGTGGAAAGATACATCCGGGTGCACCCAAATACATTACATTTTACAAGACATTCTTACATAAAAACAGTTTCTCTGTTATTATTTTTTAAATCACTGACACTAAATACACTTTAAAGATCCACAGATGAACAATTACGATCAGGAGATTAATGAATGAGAACAACGCCAATAAAAGATTTGAACTGGAGGCACACATTTTGCCGAAAGGCAATTATGGCCAACCACTTGTGCAGTTGATCAGATAACTGATTACAATAAGAAAAAGGCACTAGAGATAATAATCTTTTCTATATAAAGTACACAGCAAGTACAGTAATCCATCTTCACTAAACGATTGTGCGCATTAATCTACACCTCCTCCTTTCACATCTCTAAATGTCTAGTGCACCTTAGGCTATATTTCTAGTCTTATTTATACTGCAATATTTAAATGTAGCCTTAAAATATTTGCAAATCTCTTAATACACATTGATTATTTTACATCTAAAAACCAATCAAAAGTGAAAGGCATTGTGCAGTTTCATGCATAAAAGAAATTCCCTCGCGGCAAGCAAGGACTGAACTAAAACTACTGAATACTCCCCCCACCCTCCCTATTTGCACCTTGTCAGTTATCCACAAGAGGGGGACGTTTGTCCTCGAAAGTGGACACTCTTTGCTACAATAATGAAAGGAAATGTGCGTTTCATTCTGAAATTAGAATTTTCTTAGAATTCTGGTATTATTTTCAATACTTGTATAAATACAGCGAAATGACGATGAATTGCATGTACCTTTTGTCAGAGTCCTTCAATAACTAAACTACATCTTTGTTAATCCCTTTCAATGAAATCTCTCCAATCTATACCCAAATGCCTAGTTAGTAATGGTGAAAACGGTTGTAAAAATCCAGTTAAGACATGGATCTCAGCAGTCCACACAGTGACTGATGAGTCTGTGCTTGTTTTGGAGGTTAAGATGCGACTTTTGCTGCTACTTCATAGAGGGAGCATCTTGTAGGAAGGGGGTGAAAGAAGAGCGGACGGTCCGTCCCTTCAGAGCCTGCTGAACCCGGAAGTTGTTGACCATACTTCTCTGCACCTGCTCTTCTGCCGACGTGAACAGCAAGCTTCGAAACACTGCCAACTGAGAAAATGACCAAAATGAATGGAAGAGAATGTGTAGAAATAGATAACAGATTCAAATACAGGTACTTTGAATGAGAGAAAAGTCAATTTTGTATGTAAAAGATAGACAGAACAGAGAAAAGTCAGCCAGATGGGCTTTTCCAATCCATTTCCCTGGTTACCATGGAGCAGTGGAATATGAAGTCGGAATAACAAACAGACTCCCAGCAGAGTTAAAATAGCCAGCGTGAGAGGGCTCTCAAAGCATGGATTTATGGCATTCATCAGCTGTTTTTAAAAGGCTCATATACATTCAGAACTCAAAATTTGTAGCATTCTCTTAGCATTGAATAACTAACGACGAGTATTAAATGCAATAATCCTGCACTGTTCCTAGCTGTGTATAACCTACTGCTCTGCGTGTCCTAAAGACTGCCACGGTTAGGAATCAGTGGCTTCATTTTAACATCCTTGATCATGTCAGTGGGATCTCAGCTAACATATTTTAGCGTAAATTGTTTTGAGGTCTTTTTACGAAACATTTTAAGAAAACACATTTTGCACAATTTCACTTCATATTGTCACCTCATGCGTTTTCTGCTTTACTTAAAATAATATGCGCAGGACTGGCTGTTCATGGTGGTCTCAGCCCAATTGAAAATTTGGAGTGGTTTGCTTGTGGTAAGAAAGCAATTGGACCCATTGATGCAAGAGTACTATATTGTTATTCTTAAAGGGGTCATACAAACCCAGTTTTCCACTAGCAAATATGATTCTTTAGGGTCTTAATGGAAAGTTTGTAATGTAGTTTCCTTTAAAATTTCTCAAAGATAGTTATAAAAACACTCATTTTACCCTGTCATAAACAGCTTTTTTGAAATCACTCTGTTCTGTGTACTTCCCCTTTAAATCTTCACGAGCTCCGCTGACTCCGCCCCTTTTTTCCGGATGTTCTCGGAGGATCTTTTTTTTAGCCATATTCAAAGTGAAACTTGCTAATTAGCACATTATTAGGAAGAGCGATTAGCAAAGATTCATTAAAAGACATTATTCTCACTGCTTCTGTAGGTGAGGCTGGATCATGAATGATTCGCGCGGACATAAACGCATCTCGGTTGATCAAGGGGCGTTTGCCTACAGAACCAAACGTAACGTTAATCCTCCGCGTCTTCAGTCACTCAGATGTCGGGAGTAAATGACTACTGCTATGTTCATTAATACATTCAACAACAAAACACCTCAATCTCTTAGAAGTCTTACTTGTCTCTGCGTCTCGGTCTGATGACGGCTCACTCAGGGCGGGTCTGAGTTAAGACACCAGTTCAGTTTGTGTGACACGCTGCTGTCAATCAACTATTGTGGGAGTGGCCTCTGTCTATGTGACGCCACACCGACATGCATTTAAGAATGGCTTGATTTCAGAAGGGGCAACTTATTTTTATTGCTGGTGGTTCTTTATCATTGTAGGGTGGTTGTGTACTCACACTCCCAACACACATTTCAATCCAAACAGCTTGAAAAAGTGCATGTACCACCGTATGACACCTTTAAGCAAAGGAAGTTTAATGGCCTTTTTGCATGCCTGCACTATAACCGCTGCCATTCAGCTGGACCTTGAGGAAAAAAATCACTATTATTCTGTTGCTTTGGACTACTTGTTTAGTTTTTTTTTTTATAATAGTGGATACTTAAACAACTAATGCTGCCCAAGAGAATTGCTCAGTACTTTTAAAGCAGTGTTATCGGGTCCAGAATTGACCAAATGCAGCTTTGAAGCTTTCATGGTACAAAATGAAACTGTGGCCGCAATTGTGAAATTTCTGGCAGACATAAATTCAGCACCAGACGCCGACTCTGACCCCAGACATCAGCACGGTTCGTCCAGTGCACTCGGACAGCGAGTGTGCAAAAAAAAAAAAACCCAACAGAACCAAAAACAAGTTTGTTTTTTCTACTAGGCCTGAACTCTTGTCGAGGAATGCTGGTTGTGGACTCATTGTTTGTCTGTAGGGAGACGAAGAGCCAGTTAATCAAATGTTTTTACTGGCTGTACTGCCTCGATTGCCCTAAGCTATGCTGTTTACTTTCTTGATTATAGTTTTCATTTGTTATTTTGCTCATATTTTGCTCGTCATTATAGCTCCTTCGCAGATTGTGGTGTGCCGCACCGAGTGAAGAAATTCAGCCTCCTTTTGTATCCAGCAGCTTGTGTGCGTATTTTGCTCCTGGGCATGCTGATCAGTATTTTATGGAAGTTGTTTATGAGTCTTTCTTATGATATCTTTCTGACGAAGAGGTGCGAAGAATATGTTTTACTGATTATTTATCCTCATGACACGATCCTATTATGTGCATGTGTTGATAACCTTACAGATTTTACTGCTCCCGTCCCAGCTGTAAATTGTCATTGTGTGATGATTCTGGGCCTTTCGGTTCTTGACAGATTCAATCGAAAGGCAGGAACTGGAGGAAAGCACCGTTGACGCTCTTTTTCTTTTTTACCATTCACACACCCACATCTTACATAATCATTTGAAGAATTCCCGACTTCTTCTTGGGAATAAATGGCAGCCTACCCTGACTTCTAAAAACAGCTATTGCTCTCCACTTTTTCTCTCAGTTCCCCCTTTTCCAGATGAATCCTGTCATGCTTCCAGCAGCCTCTCCACAGTGTCATAAAGAAACCGGCCGATTTGAGTTTGGTTTTCCATGACGCTCAGGAAATCATGTGCTCTTTCATATGTTTATTCTTGGGCAAATATTGTAGAAAATTGATGAGATCTAAGTATTTTTATGCTTTCTCCAGTGGCCTCTACTCTTTGCTCCGGGTCATGGCACCAGATCCTACTCTAAAATCCCTACAATATGAGTGCCCTGTTCCAGGATCAAGGCCGCTTCGCTGTCTTAGACCACTCATTCATTCAAACCCACATACATAAAGCAGGGAAACAAACAGACAGAATCTTATAGCGTTTATTTTAGGTGTCCCTCCATTTTCTGTTCTCTTATGGTTTCAGATCAACTGTGAAATGGTGTTATCATGAATGGTGCTTAAAATTGATTTAGGATTAGGATTGATTAGGATTGAGTTTAATCCCAAGTTGTAGTTGACATCAACTTTTCTTGCAATGCAAATTCTGCTTTGTTTTTTTAACTAATGTACTATCCTGGGTAAGTTAACAGTATTGGTACAGTTAACAGTAATTACCACAAGAATAGAATAAAATAGAATGGAATCAATAGGGTAAATTTTTGGAAGATTTGCAAACATTAATATAAAATTAGAATTGATTTATAATCTGTTTAAATGTAAAATTCTCACAGTCCTTTTAGGGTTTACAGCATTATGTTGTGATGCAACAAATATGTAGAATCACATATAACCTCACACAACAAATGTTAATAAGCATTTTGTTTTCTCACAAGAAACGGAAATTATTTTAAAGGTGCCATAGAATGCATTGAGAGAATGTTTTAAATTGTTCTCTGATATGTACATAGAAGGTATGTAGCTT
>JAUCMU010000151.1:6554437-6572068 GCA_032275025.1 Enteromius treurensis
CCTTACTAAGCATGAAATACTTACACACTTGCTTACACACTTTCTAAATGGTAGAATATTTACAATATATTATGTCAAAAAAGTAAAGTGTTATCTATTTCATTTAGCCCGTTTTTTTATTTATTTTTTATTTATTAAGTTAAAGCACGTTCAAATCAAGGCCAAGCACGATAACGATAAAGACATGGTTCTAAAAATCGTTTTCAATGTTAAACAATAGCAGCATTATAACGATAAAGGACAGAGAAACAATATTTTTGGGAATCATTTTCAGAACTTTTTTTCCCCCCCAGCTTATAAACGATGGAAACATCGACAACCAATCAGAATCGATCCTGCTATCACATGCTTGAGAATTTAAAGCTGCAGACGCGCTTCAGCTTATAATAAACAGACGATATTTTTCGCTGGTGTTTACATAAATATAGTATTCGTTATCTTTATATCGTGTGAACGGGCCTTTAGAGGCTAAAAGTATTGAAAATGATTCGGCTATCACATATGTCATCTGTTTACTGCACACTCAGTGCTGCAGTAAGTATTCTGAGACCTGATGATGAGGGTGGTCAGATAAACTTTCTGACTATTCTACTTGAACTTTAAAAACCTGGACCAGAGCACAGCTGAGCAGGGAAATTTGCGGCTTGTGTGGCATTGCAGACTTTTTTGTAATTTTTGTATATATATATTTTTTGTACCCATCTGCCATGTGGCCCACTTATAGATTCAATTGACCCCCCAATTTTTTACATTTTTTTTAATATTTTTTTTTACATTTTTACTATAGTGCACAGAGATTGTTAAATGTACAGTATCTGCAAATAAGCAAACATCCTGCCAGCAGTATTAATCTAACTGTTGCCTGTGTTTTTGAGACACACTCTGTGGAGAAGCAGCATCTCACAGAGGCTCATTCAAACATCAGCCCCGACTGACACTACAGAACAGCTCTTTTACTACCATCAGCCGAAAAGGAAAGCAAAATAACCTTCTTGCATTCTCTCAGCATGACACCATGTCTTCGTTTTATAATGGTAGGGAAATATAAGTGAATTACATACCCTGGATGTTCATACAACCTCTGGAATCAGACTGCACAGCAAACTATTCAAAAGGTCTCCGTTGTTTTAAAAGTGCTCAAAGTACAACATGTGTGGCAGAGAAATGAATGCCACCCTGATCATGTAAATAAGACATGCAACACTTGATTTATTCACAAGGTGGTGCAATAGCCACAATATATCATACCATATAAGCAAAAAAGGAAACAAGGATTTGGGATCCAAAAAGTCCAGGTCAAAAAGGGGCTGAACACAACACCGTGAAATCAAATGAAATGGAAAACCTGAATGCCTGACTTGATGTGACAAAGTTCAAAAATCTTATAAAATATGAATATCGGCCTGCCAGTCCAGATCTTTCATATGTCCTCTATGCGAAGTAATTTCTCTTTCCTTGTCCCTTTTCTAAATGAAGAGATGTATCTAGAACTGCTGGTGTGCTATTAGTGGTGTGGACCAAGGCCATCCTCGCAGATGTTCGGCATGTGGACTCCACGCTTGCCAAATTGGGATTGCGAGGCAGCAAGGTTCTCCAGCAAGGCCAGTTCGACTCCCCAGCAACCAAGCCAAGTAGATGGTCAATATTCTCCCTCTATAAAGAACAGCTAATAAGCTTAGCTCTCTCAAATACATGGCTGTAAAAGTGTCACACTGCCAACTTGCAGCTGCTTGATTTTCGAGTCTATCTGGCAAACATGTCTTAAATAGTTTTTTTTTCTCATCCCCCGCTGAATGAGTGACAGATGTTGTTCAGATGCATTGTGTGGCAAAAGTACAAGATTCTACATCAGAGCTGCTTACAAGTTTACAAGTGAATCCTGAGTGTAGCAGACAAAATGAAAGCAGAACAAACATCTGAAATATGTTTGCTACTGTATACTCTGCCTTACAGAATATTTTTCTTTCCTGTTTTTGAAATAACATCTAGATGGAGTGATGAAGTGATTTTTGGTATGTGTATGTTAGATTTAACAGCTTTTGTTTACTGGGATAACAGACTAGAAATATAAATAGTCTACAGTATCCTGCCCTATACACTTTTTGTACAGTCAAATGCTCTCACGATTGTTAAGCAAGTCTGTTTCCTTCTTAGAGTAAAATATAAATAAATTAGGAGATTAAAAAAATAAAAAATAATAATAAAAACAAACCTTTTAGTAAGATATAAATTCCTTTTTAATTTATATATTTTCCAACAATATTATTCCAGAAGCGATCTTCAATACAATATTCTTCCATCAAATAGGTAGCGAATCATGGTTTATGGCTGTAACATGACCTATTAAGTTAGCCCTTTGATTTGTTTTACTGTATACCCTGTTTCAATAGGAAACACAACGGTGGACAGAGGACTGCTCTTGTTAAGTGTTTTCATTAGATCTTCAAACGTAATGCAAACAGAAAACAACAAAGTTTCAATAGTTTGTTTTGGTGTCAACAACAATGAAGTTAAATACCAATCACCTCCCATTTACCAGTGTAAAGACTGTCTCTCTTTCAGTCAAATTCATGTGTTATTAACATGCGTCAATAGTGCTGCACTATTTCTAGCTGAGAGGGTGTCAAATAACGTGCATCTGAAAAAATTGCCTGTTGCTTGCCATTTGCATTCGGCGCAAACATCATTTGAATTTTTCATTTTCTAAAGGTTCTTTATGATTTTGCATATGCGGTTGCAATGACACATTAATTTCCTGCTGGTTAGCCCTGATTCTTCCTGTGTCCTGTGCAATCCGGAGAGGTAAAAGTGAAATGGATGCCCTCGCTGATGACATAAACTCCATCTTTGTATTAGTTTTTTTAATTCAAAGACCGACATGAGAGGAAAGGTAATTGATTGATTCACCTTATGAGACCCAGGCGGCCCTGAGCCGAGCGAGCCAGGCAACATGCTTCAATATCTGCCCTTTCATCTGGACTGAATGAAATTAAGATTTTTTTTAAATGAATCTGATGCGCCACTCAAATGCATAATGGAGATGTGAACTGCGAGCAGGGTGCGAGCCAGAGTCATGTGCCATGTTGGATTCCAGAGAGTTTGATCTTGTTTTGATTATTTTTTCAATCAAATCTCAAGGTCATGAAACGGGGGACCAGAGAAATGGAAATGTCTCCACCACAGCAGCTGACAGATTTTCACTCTACCTAGTCGCACAGCTGAACCTAATCACAGCAGAATACAAAATATTGCGTTTCATCACTGAATGCATTAACAATTCACAATAGCACACATTATATATGTAAACAACAAAGCATGTTGGCGGTGAGATAAGAAAATACTGCGGGTTAATGCTTTGAGATTGTAATCTTGACACACAGGTCCATTACATGTAAAAAGCGAGGGCATGGATTTGTAAGCAAGAAGGATTTTGTCATTTTAAATGGTTTAACTGTATCAATTAGTCTGTGCTGAATTTATTTTCGGAAATAACCTGAATCTATTTTGACTGGAAAATAAACAAAGGACAGAGGTCTGGATATCCATAACATTTGATTTAAAATGCGAGACAAAATAAATTACCAAGCTGTCAGACAGAAGTGAGCTCGTCTCTCATCAATGTCTATCTCTGTCTCTTGATGTGGACATACTGTCCTGTAAAAGGGGAGCTGGCAGAATTTTATGTGACTGCTTGGTGCCTGAGATGAAAGAACAGAATTAATCATGGTCTAGAGGTCTAGTATAGCATTAAATTCAGGGTGTGTCCTTAAGTTCACCTTGTATGTTTTAACATTTCCAACTCTAGTGATCAATGTGAAGAGTCAAATTGGTAATCAGTGTTATTTTAGTTTAATCATTTATTACTATTATAGCATTTATTGATTTTTTGATTGATTGATTTATTTTTTTTATTATGTGCTTCTTTAATTTTTAGCAGTTTTGTAAGTGTATTGAAATGTATTTGAATTTCATTTTTATTTTTAGAACTTTTAGTTCTTATTTAGTTATTTGAAGTTATTATATATTAACCAAGACAACTCTTTTTTTAGTTTATAGGCTATATAACATTTTCACAAAAAAAAAAAAAAATATATATATAATTTTTTTATATATATACATACACAGTACACACACACACACACATACACACACACACACACACACACACACACACACACACACACACACACACATATATATACACACAATTAATGTAAATGAAATATATTTCAATTACTCCAAAAGAAAAATAAAACTGTATGATTAAAATAAAAAATAAACTTAAATTACTGTAAATTAATAATTAAATTATATTTTAGCTTTCAATACAAAATATATAAAAAAAGATTATGCATTTCACATAAAACACTTGCATTAAATAGGAAAATGTCACTAGCAATATTATGAGATGGCACTGTTTTAAATTAACAGATAATACTAAACTTTGGCAGCATAAAAACATAAATTTAATAAAAATATAAAAAAATCTAAGACTAAACTAAAACTGTTAGACTAACGAAAACTACAAAAATAAAAACTTTAATTAAATTAAAGATTTAAAAATTTAAAATAATTTCCTTGACATGTGTTTGATCTGTATGGAAGCATATGTGTATTGAATTGAATATTGCTACACGTATGCTTCCATAGATCTGCCAATGGTACATAAGTATTTGTAAAACCTGTTTGAAAACAGCCATTATATTTCCAATACATTTGGTGGTGCTAGCTAGTGGTGCAGAAACACATTTCACCTTTAAAACTGACAATCATCTAGATTGTCAAGGCATCCCTGAGGTGAAACGGACAGCAATCAATCTACCTCAATGAATCTTCAAGGTCTAGGCTACACCTTGAGGTTTACACACACACAGGGCACATTTTAGAGGGTATGCACCTCTATTGATGCGTTTGGGTGTGTTTTGTGGTTGGGGTAGGTTGTGGGGGACAGTGAATATATAGATCAGTAAGTTAGAGTCCCTGAGTTGCATTTTGGTCTGTTCCCACCCAAGGGGGTAAAATCAGACATCTAAAACTGATGTTCAGGAGTTTCTGCTTAACCCAGGGATGCCTGTGCAAGAACTAAAAGATTTCTCAAGCAGCCATGTCCCCCTCCTCCAGTCCACCACCAGCGGCCACCCTCTGGTTTTCTTGATGGGTCATTTTTAAACACAGCAGGGCCCAAAAAAAACACCAGCGAGACTGCTGTTATTTCATTCATCATTCACACACTTCCCTAATTTAGCTATAAATCTTAAACTTCTTATATGACACTTTAAAGTTATTTTAATTAGCATATACAGTATCTGTTACCATCTAGTATTTTTTCTGGTTTTAAATTAGATAAATAATACACAGATAAAAAGTTATATTTCATAGACTGCAAGATTAAAATCCAGCAACACGCAGACATTTAAGAACGTTGCTTTCCTTCTACATTTTTCTGCATTTTATTTGTTTATTTATTTATTTTGTACGGTTAATCTCATCAAACAAATGTTTTTAACAAACTGTTTTTGATTCCAAACAACAACAATGAGTGCATAAAAAGTGATTTGTTATTTGTTACTTATAATGTGATTTTCTTGTTTTTCACAACAAGGACAATTTTTATGTTAAAGATAAATAATGCTACAAATGTTGTAATATTTAGAAGAATACATTTTTTTTTTTCTTGATTAAAATTACAAGCCACTTTGAAATAAAAATTGGTTTCAGAGTGTAACGAAAGAATATGAAAAATATTGAATAAACTGTTGAAAGAAAAAAACAATAAGTAAAACAAAACAAAAATATTAAAACTTGGACTTAAACAAAATATTTAAAACATAAAAAAAATAAAAATAAAACTGCTTTAGTAAGCGTCTTAACTAAAAAGTGCTCACAGTAGAAGCAGATCCAATTTTTTTTTTAATCATATTGTCATTAACCAATTGCGGTCTGTACAATAGCCTAAACCTTACACCTTTCATTGTACAAATCGCAGAAAGAGTTACATCAGTCTTGCTCACAATTTAAATGAAGTTTGACCCTTCCAGGGAAATCTCCAGACAGAAAATTAATTTACAAAAGAGGTGGGACAAGCGTGTGCCAGTTTCTTTCCTCTTTTATACACCTTGAAGTTCTCTGTAGCATATCAAAGAATGCAAGCAGCAAATTGGATCAAAGATATTGGACACCCTGAACCTTTCTGGCTCTTTTTGTCCTCTGTAGACACCGTGAAGGCCAACGTGAACTGAATTTCAGCCATGAATCTCATTGTCACTCCAGAACATACAGAACATCATCCAAGCAACATGCAGCATCACTGATTGAAAAAGTTGAGTCATTAAAGCAGTTTATATTTTGGCAAATCACACTAAATATAACAGACTGTGATCTGCAGTTAGTGATGGAAATTTCCTTCCCAGCCCACACAGAACGTACAGCATATCTGTTTTAGTGTGCTGCTCATTTCTCAATGACCTATAACCCACACATTAGCTCTGAGTGCACGATACTTCATAAACAGATCAACAAACTCAACCTTGACCCTTTCAATATCCCAGTTTAATTAAAACCCAGTCTGTCATAGAGTAATTCAAGGTCTCCTTTATTAAAAAAAAAGATATAATAATGAAAAAAATTAAAAAGTGTCCTCTCCAGAGAGTCCTCTAGTCAGAGGGAAACAGTTCGCAACAATACAGCTTAATTTCCCATGAGACCTTGGGCATAGCAAGTATTTAACAATGGGAGGGACAAGCCCACAGTGTGTAAGCAAAAGGTAAGGTCTTTTTCAGCCCAACATCACTTGAGAGCCATCTCAGTATTTTACTGCCGGATTGCACTTTTCATGACACCTGACCATAAAAACTCTTTGGTACAATACAAACCGTGTCCTAACTCTGATCTAAAAGGGCCCTTTTGTGTTGGGCCACGGAGTACAAAATCAATCTGTTCTGCCGTCTAAAACATGCACGGTGTGCAAATATGCTAATGCATGTGTGGAATCACCTCCACTGTACTCCGGACCAACCCCTACGTGGTCAGAGTAAATATAGCCTTCACATGGGAAAATGCAGTGTGGGTTTGGCAAAACCGGTTCCTAGCGAATGCATAAACTATGCAGCAAGGCTTTGCACCTCAAGCACAATGGATCCTTTGAAGAGCTTTGCAGTCAGAGCCTGACTGAGATTTGATGCTGAGGGAATAGACTCCATTGGAGCAAGCCTGGGTGCTTTTGTATGCAATGGAGGCACGCAGAACAAACTGTTAGAGATCTGTATCAATACATATGTATATATATATATATATATATATATATATATATTAAATGGATATAATTTATATTGTGGGTGGTATTGTTCTCTCAATCTCCTACCAGGCGCTAAAGAGCTTTGGGACTTGGCACTGTGCTTTTCCCAGGATTGTGGATCAAGATGTTCTTGTTTTTCCATGGAATGCACATTCCTCTAGCTAGGATCTACCTTTGACATACTTTTTCTCAGTTTTCATTCAGTACCTGGTATCTCCAGTTTCTCCTATATCTACTCTGTGTTACTGTCAGTCGGGACAGTCACATCTATCATCCATTTCCTGTTCCCGTTTATGATCTCTATGTTGAGTTGGTTTGCCTGTGCTTGCTTGTGACTGGGTTTTGAAGTCCCACCTGATCTCAGGCTTGTCATTTTGGACACTTTGGTACTGACATATACCAATGACTTGTTTGCACCATTCACTGTCTATGTTGTTCCCACCTGCATCTAACTTCCTGTTGGAAGGTGTTGGGTGGTCTCAGGGGCTTTCTTGCACAGTCTGAGGTCTTTTGTGGTGCTGTAGACCCCTGTCACTATTGATCTGGTGCTGAGTGCTTGTGATTAGTGCTTCTGCGCTTTCCTAGTTCTGCCATTTCGAGTAACCGAAGGGATTTTCCAGTGTCAGTTACCTTTGCTATCTGCTGTCACACCATAGCACATCCTGTCATTCCTTGTCCTACAAATGTTTATTAAATACACTCTTGGACTCTATTAAAGAGATGCAAAAGAGAAATTCTTCAGTATTAATTTGCAAACTACATTTTTTTGGTCAGTAGGGGTGATACGCGAGTGTTTAGATTCCCTTACAGATTCATTCAAAAACTCTGATTCCCTGATTCAGCAAAGTAATTGACTGCTTTAATGACTGAGTCATTTGAATTATTCAGTAAACTGATATGCTCAACAACTCTGATTCACTCAGAAAGAAAACAAACGATTGTCTTTAAAAACTGAGTCATGTTAATCACGAAGCCAAAAAAAATCTGACTTCTAAAGTCTGGCTTGCCTGATAAATCAGACTGATTTTATTCAAGTAACAGCTGAAGTGATGTGATCTTTTCAATGCAAATGTAGTGTAAAGAAAGCTAAAATCCCATAACTAATCTAGTTCAACCTGAACAATGACTGTATCCTAAATGTCTACTCTGTGCAGGAAATGAACTAATGCTCATGGGAAGAGGGTCATTTAGGGTGTTATGCTCAGATTTTAAATCCATCTTCACTAGAAGAACATCTGGTTAGCTAGAACACCAAGCAGGACGCAATATTGGCCCTTCAGGAGAAATATTGTTTTACTCAGAGCGGCTAGAGCTCTTTGTTTGATGCATGTATTTCATGAAGAGCGTTTGACTCCTCTGGGCCTTACGTTGCTGCTGTAGAACAGAACGGTCAATTACGAAGGCCCCGGCCTGGTGGATTTTTTATTAATGCGCAGACGCAAATATCATACTGAATCAATCACGAGACTTGTGTCAAATGCAAACAGCGTTCCATACATAGAGCTGATTGAAGAATTCATGTGGGGATTGAGGTCTGCGGTGTGTGAATGATATATATACAAGCTGAAATTCATGCAATTCACAGAGGAAAGCTTAGCTGCTCCAAATCTTTGCTTTTCATGCAGCTTGTGTTCTGACGGAAGCTTTCTATTCTATTGACAAACAGCATATAAAGAAGACGATTTCATGCAATTCACCCACTCAGTATGGATCTGTTTGAGGAGATCAGCGGATTAAAGCAATATCTTGCAGAAAAAAGTAGACGATCTTACATTACAAAATATGTAAGGTATCTTACCAAAACACACACATCCACACACAAACCCTTCTACTTCAGAAGAACTTGGGATAAACTTTTACTTCAGCAATGGAATGATGTTCATCTATGGCTATGAAAAAATATGCAAGCATTGTTTAAAAGAATACATTTCTTTAATGTTTTTCCCCATTGTGCCTTGCTTTGCTCTGTGTTCCTTTCAGACCTTTCAACACAGGAACATCATATAAAGTCCATAGAAATGCTTCTGACCTGTGTAAACCTAGCCTTAGGTACTGATTAGTCAACTAGTCATCCACACAACCCATAGGCTGGACGATTTAAAATGACTGTATGTATGTTTTATACATCCCAAGCCTTGGGTAAATTACGAAGCTTAAACAAATACTAAACCCTGAAGTACTTGCTTGTATGTTTAGTCATTGGCAGATAATGTCTTAATCTATGTGTAATACACTGCATGCTGTTAGCAATGACACTAATCAATATGTTCTTATAGGACATTCTAATCCTTAAATATCCAGTAGGGCATTCTTTTATCCTCCTGTTTGCTCCTTACTGTCGTGTGCTGAGTGGCAATAGAGTGGACGTCTCACTCCCATCAGCTGTAAAGAGGGATTAAGTGATAGATTTAGAGCCCTAGCCTCTACAAGACCTGCCAGAGGATCTGGAGCGAAACAAAACAAGTTGTGTACTGAGAGTCCACTGACATTTATGAAAACAACATAAAACCGAATAAAAATAGGTAGTAAGGTGAAAAAATACTACAACGTCAAAAAAAGGTCAGGTAACAGCTTTGTGTGGTTGAAAAAAAAATTCAAGTCTGAGATATAATTTAAAATGTCTAAATCAAACTGACTAAAATAAGTTACACAGACGAAAATACATTTTTAGATTAAGTCAAGTGGAAATTGATTCTTAAGGTAACAAATGCACCAGTCTTACAGTATATCAAAATGCCAGATGAAAGCCATCTGTTATACTTAATGCTGACAATTTTCCAATTGTGAATATGTAAAATGATTCACTGGAAGGGAAAACTACTCCACTGTACCTGAATACATGACAGTCATGTGGAGGATGGGAATAAGCAAAGCATCTGCCTTTAATTTCAGCTTCAGTAGAACTTACATCTTTATATACTGTATAACAGTTAATATATGCAAATTATATGCCTTATAATAAAATAAAATAATAGCTATTGTCAAGAACATTTGTACCATGGACACTATACCATAGTTTACATTGATGGTTTAAAAAACAGCATTAATGCATAATGGAGTTATATAATAGAAATCATGAATGTGGACCACTACTCTCAATGCTGAGTTTGTAATGGTCAAGGTACAAAAGGGTTATTGTGCGTCTATGGTTCAACTTCAACAGCTGAGATTTTATACACTGCTTGAAACTGTAATGCTGAGCATTTCTCAAGGAAAACACGAGGCGAGCGGGTCGGGATATTGTTGAGGAGAAAAAAGCCAGAATATGTCTAAAAATTTCATTTCTCTGAGTGTGCTCGGTAATGGACATGGGATGATGAAAAGGTAGGTTTTTCCTAGATGGATGTGGCTTGAGTTGGGCATTACACCCCACTCAGTTTGCATCAGTAATCCTCTTAGGAGCACTTATGCCACATTAGCCCTGTTTTCAGCCCAGGAAACCCAGCTCACCAGCACCTCTATTTCTTTTCTATTTTAGGAGACCAAAAATGGGCGGAAAAATAAAAGAGCATAAGTGACGTTGAATTATTTCTCCAGCTGAACATGGCCGGGGCCGCGCTGTGACTCAACACAGGACTAACAGCAGATCTGAGGAGAGAGATGGCATATAATTGAATCAAAAAGCACAGATAGCATTCAAGGCTACTCGGGAGCCCGCAAATTTGCAAGCAAGTCACGACCCCGGCGAGCCCTAAGTGCAATTCTACGTCAAATCTTGCTTGCCTGCTTGTGTGTCTCTCTATCACAGGCAATCCAAATTCCCCCATCAGCTGGGTGGCAGAAAACACGATCCCTGACAACTTTTCACATCAGCCAGGGATTAAGGAAGAGGGGTTTACGCTGGCCTTGCCAAAATCAGGGATAACATTTTTTGATTCAGCAATTTAAACTAATTTCAAGGCTGGCTCCGCAGCAATTTTCTGGATCAATGGAATGTCATAGTTGGCTTGGTCACTAGCCCTCTTATCGCAGGTGGCTGCAAGAGAGCGTGCCTATGCTAATAGCCGGCGTTTGGATGGTGAAGTGCGGTGTATTTAGTGCAGCACAAATTGTCCTGATTCGAAGCAGCAGAATTTTGTTTTTTATAAATGACGTCGGAAAGAATATTACTTGAGAGTTTATTTCAGCAAATAGCTTGAGTCGTGTTCACCCAAACATGTTAAAAAAGGGATCCTACACTATACGCAGCTGTGAACTGATTTTCTGTTTCTTTGATTGCCGTTTTGAGACTAATTGCATATTAACATTACGGCATCGTTTTGTAGAATTAAGCTGTTTGATAAATTGCTTACAAAGCACACAAACCACTCTAAAAATGTCCAACTAATATCCTCATTAAGCGTTTAGCGACTATAAGCTTTGTGAAGCTATGCAATTCATGGCTGATGAAAGTAAAAGGAACCTGCAAAGGAACCCCCCCCCTGAAATTATTGCTGTGTTGCTATTTCACTTCATATTTTGATAGCATTCCAAATACCAAAGATGTGCTTGATTAGTGTAAGTTTTTGTAAGTTTTAAAAAACATGCAGTACTGTGCCAAATCTTAGGCCACTAGTATTTTTTACCAACAAAAAATGGTTTTAAGTTGGTTATTTCTAACTTTTGCGGTAGCGTGTCAGTTGGATATGTAATCTTGGAGATGTTGCCACAGTTCTACTGGATTTAATCTGTTTTAGTTTGTTCTGTTACTTCATGTCTTTGCAGACAGACTGGATGATGATCTGATCCGATCTCTGTGTGGAGCATTGGCTGTTGTCAGACTCCTTGTGCAGACAACAATCTCACTGCATTAATACAGACAAAAATAATGTTTGGAAATGTAAACTGACATTTCCAACTGACAACGCTACCACAAAAGAGAGAAATAACTGAATAATAAAAACAACTGCATTGTTAAACCATTTGTCAGTTTTAGTACACTGCTGTTGTTTAGTTATAACCCATTATGGTCTCGTGAATTAAGAACGAGCTTGTTCCTAATTAAAATGTTCCATTAGCTCATTTTGACCCTTGTTGTGTTTCCTGTATGAGCTTTTGAGGTCAGTGTGGAGCAGAACATAAACCTTTTTTTCACCTTCATGTTGTTATGTTCAGCGGATATGTTCCGTGGATATTCTTTTTTCTGAAAGTTATCACCATTTGCTTGTCCTCACATCATTCCAAACCTGTATGACTTTCTAATTTGAAATATCTAAGCTTACTCAAAACCTTCATTTAGATTAATTAAATGAATTATAATAGACATTTTTAATGGTAACATCTACAAACATTTGATTTTAGTCTTTGTAGTCACACCAAACACACAGTACTGCAGTCTGGCACACACTGCTGCAGATCTTTATGATGCAGCACAAACCACCCCAGGCTACATCATAAACTGAACTATGTAAATAACAATAACTTCATTTCAGTGTATTCACTTCAGATAACATTTTGCATAGCAGACATGAGAGTGAGTATTTTTTTAAAAAGGCCAGTCAGACTCTTTGGTTAAGGTTATGGCAGAGAGCCTTGAGGCTGTAAAATAAATACATATCTACAAATCATTTCAGTGGAGTGGCTTCAGGGTGGTACAGCTGAGGACAGTGTTATAACATTCTCAATTTACTGGAGCTGCCGGCACCTTCATTACTTTGAACATGAATAACTCAAATGTGCATCGGAATCCTCAAAGTTATTGCATTCTCTGAATATGTATATACAAAAAAATAGATATCACTATTCTAAATCAGTAAATGTGTCATTTTAGACACATCCAATGTCCAGTGCTTAAGTCAGTTTTCCTTTCTAGATGCTAAAAACAAGACGCTTTTTTAGTATGTTGATATAACCTACTATTTGTTTTGCTTTTGCTATTTGAGTTGCTTTTAATTATACTGTAATTGCACTTTTTATCACTGTTATAAATAACTATATTGGTATGAATAAAACTTTAGAGTAAGGTCTCATTTGTAAACATTACTAAATGAACATAAACATGAACTAACACAGAGCAATATATTGTATTTGTAAAACATCTATTAATCATTGGTAATGTTAGTTAATAAAAAATATTCATGCTAGTTCCCAATGCATTATTTAGTATTAACAGAAACAACATTTGATTATTAAAAAAAAAAACTTGGTGTAGAAACAGTAAATTTCACAAACAATTACGGCATGTGACATATTTAAATAAATTTAAATAAATTTAATTTAAATTTAAATTTCTTGAACAATAAACAAGCAAGCATCACAGAAATAACTAAAATAAATATTAATGTAATTATATATATATATATATATATATATATATATACACACACTGTATATATTGTTTTATTTACAATTAATTACAACTTTACATTTTTATTTTACAGTTTATTAATCATTGTTAAGATGAATATTAATAATATTAATTAATATATTAATAATGATTCAAAATCGTTATTTTTTGCAGTTGTAGTTTTTAAATACAGTAAACAGTTACTTGGACTTAATACTTTTTTAATTCCTTCAGGATTTCACATTCATTTTGTTAAATGCCATTTCTTTGTTACTGAAACAGTCCATGAGCACACTTAAAAAGCATTGTAAGTCCATCGTAACTTTTTTAAATGTTTGGTGGCAAATGTTGGTGCAGACGTGAGGTGGGGGGCAGATAAGGACTGGTGGAGGAAGGGGAGTTTAATCCCCCTGTTTAATCTGTAAGGGTATGGGAAGCTCTTATCTCCCTCTTTCTGGTGCCGACACACACTTTCTGCTCAGCGAGGCTGACTGGCCGAGATCACTCAGCAGAGGGACTGGGGAGGGCCGACGGCCAACCCTCAAGAGAGTCCCTCCACCCCAGGCAGGCCCCAGACCCCGGCACGAACAACCACACCGCTGATGCTATCGGCTACCCTGCAGGCTAAAAGCATGGTGTTTCTCCCTCGGGCTGTTTGTTTTTCAGTAGGAATGATGAGGGAGTATCTCTGGAGGCCTGAAACGCGCCATCAGCTCACACATGGGCCCCAACAGACAGAAATCAGAGTGAAGAAATAAGCAGCTGCCACTGGATAATAGGCTAAGACTGAAATGTACAGCTTGTCAATTCAAAGCGTCCAGAATGTCACTTTCAGTTCATCCATTTAAAGGTGCTTTGTGGCTTCTAATGAAGCTTCAGGCTCATAGTGTTTATGGTAATGCCAACGAAAGGTGTTTGAACATTTTTTTTTTCTTTGGCTTTTAGTCTGGGAAAGGAGCGGGATGATATATCCATCTCCCCTGTGAGATAAAAACAAAGTTTGTGTTGGAAAGGAATAACTCAGTGGGTGGAAAAATGAGGCTTGATTTGCTGTGTACCTGTTCATTTGTTTTCATTTAAAGCGAGCGTTCCACGCTGACATTAACCTTACAACTTTGATTAGTGGATGAGCATGAAATATGAGTGTAGAGATGAGAGAGAGAGAGAGAGAGAGGGTTTGGAATAGAAAAAGGAAGGAATAAGGAGGAGAGAAAAAAAGTGTATATGCCTGGTTTGCTTATAAGGTTAATTGTGGATTGCCCAAGGAAGAAATGTCACATCAGCTTTCTTTCAAAAAGGTCTGCGCCATCCTCTCATTACCAAGGACAACGAACAAATGATTTTCAAAACTTTCTTTGTCTGTGTCTTCCACTTGACCTTATGCTTAAACTCATAGTTTAATTCCTTCAAAGACTTCTAACTAGAAATGGACAATGTTCTGAAAATATAGTAAAGTGCTAAGACTAAACAGTTTATGCATGTCAAAAATTTAGTCCAACTTAAAGGTGCTCTATGCAATGTTGCAAACAATATGGGCACAAGATGTGCACCAAAGCAAAAACAAACTTCGGCCAACCAATCGGCAAGAAGAGGTGGGGTTTAACACACATTGGTTGGCCGAAGTTTGTTTTTGTTGTGGTGAACATTCTGTGCCCATAGTGTTTCTTTTGGTATTGCAGCTTCTGTGTTGTCTTTCAAGACCGGGTTTTTTCCCAATGTATTCAGAGGGCAGACAGCAAGACGACCAGGGGATGATGTATACGGTTTGAGATAAAAATGAAATCGAGCTAAAATCCTGCAACATCGCATAGAGCACCATTAAAAAGGTATATATCTTACTTGCTGAATTTCCATTTAAGCATGAAATGCATTGTTGTGAAACTTTGCATTGTGAAAAATCCAGAAAATCCACCCCAGCCATAGTGCAAAAATGTGTTTATCCACATAGAAACCATTTCTATTCAAGATTTCTTAACTAGAAATTTCTTAATTTCTAGCTTTGCATAAAGAAACCTAGCAAATGAAACATTGTGGAGAATACTGAGGCATTCCAAGCAAACCACCTGCTTTGTGAAAATGCAAACAGCGGGTAAATCACGTTTGGATTTGGTTGGATGCTAATGAATTTTGATAATGAATTACTGGCTATGCTTAGTAGCTCAATTTAAATGGGTTGAGAAGATTGTTCCCAGTTAAGCTGGAATGGCACAGTGTTAAACCCAAATGGGAAATGTTCCCTGAATCAATTCTTGCTACAATAGAGAAAAAAAAGAAATTATATATATATATATATATATATCGGCCACCTAAGCCATATGGGAACTCTGTCCTCAAGCTGAAAAATAAAATCAAATAGCATTTCTCTCCAATTACTCAATAGGGACACTAATATTCTACGAAATAATTAAACATTTATGTAGCTGCTATTGTGCATATGATTGACAACCCACACCACATGTGTTATTTACATGCTGTTTTCACCGAGTTTCCCCAGCTGGTGTTTCAAACTTCATGCCAATAATACAATTTTTTTGTATTCTTCAAGAGTCCTAGGCAATTTATAGCGGTTAACACACCCACAAAGGCTAATGGCTGACATATTAAGTGATCATAAGCTTTTAATGGCCATTAAGTCTCAAACACTTGGAGAGATCATCTATTTAAACGAGCAGCTGAAAATAGCCCTAGCAGCTGTCATCTTGCCAATCTGAGAGACGGCTATGAACCTCCAAGACCAATTCTTTGCAGCTTCAAACACTTTGCTCAATGAATACCAATCTGAAACGGCCCCATTTCTTGTATGAAATGAAAGGCAACAGTGAAAAGAGCCATTAGCTTAACATTGGGTAACAACACTTATGTCTACATGTGAAATAGTTTTTGACAGGAGTTGCTGAAGTTTTGGAGAACGTGACAAACAATAGATGCTCTGGAACTAAAACAGACGCTAAAATGAGAATCATTAGTGCTAAACGGCGAGCTGAGATTTATGTTGGCGGTGAACGTATACTGCCAGCAGAGCACTTGTTCCTGTCTCCTCCTGTGACAGAGAACACTTCCTGCATCTCAAAGGGCTTCAGATGAAGAGACTCAAACTGATCACACGCCCACATGGTGTAAGTTCAGCACCCCCTGCTGAGAGCTCTGTGGATTACTGTCTCTCACTGATCACTACCCATCGTGCAATGCAATAGTCTTCGAGACTTCTGCTCATATGTCTGTGATGGAGCATGTTGCATTCAGCACTGGTAATAGTTGCCCTCTAACTTTTAGAACTACAGCAAGTTAAGCTGTTAGGGTGTAAATATACAACATTTTGATTGCGTTTTTTGAATTGTTACCTTATGATTGCAACACACTGTGAAATCTAAATAAGGGTCAAACTTTCATCCGAATGAATTCAATTGTGAACATTTTGCTTTTCCAAAAATATGCTTAAAACAAGTGTAACTAACAGATAGTGATGGGCAGTAGTGTCGGTACAAGAAGTGACACTACTAGTTTAATTACATTTTCAGTAGCGTGTTGATAGTGTCGCTGTTTTCCGAATCAAATAGCTTTTCGGTAGCGAAGCTCTTTTATTAATCAAGTAGTGCGGTAGCGTCCACACCAGCTAACGTTACATTTTCCCAAGCATTTCTGACGCTAAAGCACAAATCGGAAATACAAATGCTATGGATCACTGATCCTAGATCTAGATCATTATATGACGCTACCACCATATTGCGGTTGGTAATGAAATGAGCTTTTTGGTGTTAGCGCCACCTTCTGCACTGGATGCTTGACATGCTTGGGCGAACACTTTTTGGAAAGATGGCAGAGGACAGAGAGGAATTAATCCTGAGGGGGGAATCTCCGTGGCCGTAGCTTGAGAAATTCATGACGCTGACTGAGACAACGGTCTGTTTTTTGCTATGTTGGTACTGTTTGGAGTCCTGTGGTTTAAGCTGCACTGAGTTACACATATGCATGCATTCAGATAATAATTCATAAATACTCTCGACACCTTTTGTTATTTGTTATTATGTTTGTTTTTGTTGCCAAATTGGTTTGGAACAATTGTTAAATAAAT
>JAUCMU010000151.1:6586205-6598163 GCA_032275025.1 Enteromius treurensis
TGTGTGCATTTGGATGGGTTAAATGCAGAGCACAAATTCCAAGTATGGGTCACCATACCTGGCCACAAGTCACTTCAAGTCACTTCACTTCACTCACTCCCCCTTCTGCCCTTCTTTCTCTCTTGATTCAGCCAAACCAATGCCAGCTCCAGCCAACGCCCTCGCTGCTGAACCCACCCTGGTGTCCTCCCACCTCAATCACCAAATCCTCACAGGTAAAGACATAGACTTTTTTGCACTCTTTTCACCTTTTTCCCCAATCCCTGCAGATAGCCATGTGGAGTACAACAGTTTCACCATCACTTTAAAAAAAACATCTTCCAATCCTACACATCTGTTCCTTCTGCGGGGGGGCCCATTCTAAAATTATCTTCCCTTCCTCAAATAAACAACCAAAAAAGTATTTATCAACTCCTGTCCATGTTCCATGTCTTTCTGCTGAACTGTCTCTCCATCCTGACCCTAACTTCTCTCATTTTCTGTTATCAGGTTTAACTAACGGTTTCCATCCAGGCGTCATCTCCATTCCCACCCAGTCTTTCATTTGCGTTCATAACGTCCTCGACGATTTCCTCGTCATTTCCCCATCCCACGCCCCGCCAGCAGCCGATCTTACCACCGTCATTAAAGTTTTCAACAAACTAGGGATTCCCATTGCCCAAGAAAAAACTTTGGGCCCCAGCATCAACATTTAATTTTTGGGTATTATCCTCGACTCCCAAAAATTCTAAGCTTCCCTTCCCAAAGAGAAACTAGATAGAATCACTTTACTTGCATCCAATTTCCTAACCCACCCCCACTGCTCTAAACGAGAACTCCTCTCCGTTTAAGGGCATCTTAACTTTGCCATGCGCATCATCCCACAAGGCAGACCTTTCATTTCCCACCTACTAACCCTCGCCTCTTCAGTACCAGCTTTAGAGGATTCCCTAACCATACCAGGCCCCTGCCTGTACGAACTGCGACTCTGGATCTCATTTCTTTCCCAGTGGAACGGCCATTCTGTTTTCTACAAAGATTGCCTAGCCAACCCCACAGACATCCAACTGTTCACCGATGCCGCACCATCCATAGGGTTCGGGGGCTTCTATTGCAACCGATGGTTCGCCTTAGGAACTAACTAACATATCCCCTCATCTAGCCTCCACGGCCCTCTATGAACTCTACCCCATCGTGGTTGCCGCTGCCCTCTGGGGAAACGAATGGTCCTCCACTTGTATTTTCGTCCACTGCGACAACGAAGCCACAGTCCAGTGCATAAACAAGCACAGTTCCCACTCTCCAGCCATCATGCCCCTCCTCAGACGCCTAGTCTGGATTTCAGCCCTCAACCAATTTATCCTTACTGCTAAGCACATACCCAGAAAAGATAACTCAATCGCTGATTCTCTGTCTCGTTTTATGTTTCAGAAATTCAGGACGCTAGCTCCGGATGCAGACCCCCGGCCGACCCCAGTTCCTCCCTACTCGCAACTCATTTACCCCTTAACCATCCTCTAAGAATGCTTCACGAAAAAATCCATTAACTCCATGTTAATGGCAGTTGCCCCCAGAACCCTCCAATCATACCTCACTGCTTGGAGAGCTTTTAAAACTTTTCACCTAAGTTTTAATCTTCATTTCCCAGATTTCTCCCTCCTAACCGTCACCTCCTTCATCACTTATCTAAACTCCTCCAGATCCCTCCAAGCTAACTCCATCAAAGGTTACTTAAGCGGGATTCAATTTTTTCATAAATTGATTCACGGATCCAATTGCCCCTTTATCTCTAACGCCCAAACCCACCTAATTATCAAGGGCATCCAAAGAGAAAATCCTCCCCGTCCCCAAAGGCTTCCCATAACCATGGAGATCTTAACACTCTGCATCTCCACCTGAGAAAGAACTATTGCTCCCCCTTTGTCGATCGAACCTTAGATGCTATGTTTACCCTAGCGTTCTTTGGCTTTCTCAGGTGCGCCGAATTCACCATTAACTCCCCTTTCAACCCGAACATCCACCCTACTATCTCAGAACTGACCATCATCGACCACCCAACCATGTCATTCTTCATCAAGCACAGCAAATCCGACCGACTTAACAAAGGACACTCCATTTACTTTTTTAAACTCCAAAGCCCCATCTAGCCGTACCAAACGTTTCGAGCTTACCTAACCTACAGAAGCTAATTCGCCTCCTCCCCTCTAGAACCCCCCTTCTTAGATGAATCGAACCAACCTGCATCAATGTTTTGGTTCCAAAAGCACCTTAAATCCGTCCTTTCAAAATCTGGAGTCGACCCAAACCGCTTCTCCTCCCATTCCTTCAGGATTAGAGCAGCTACTACAGCCGCTAAAAGAGGCCTAACCCCAAGCCAGATCCAAACCTTAGGCTGCTGGTCCTTTGACGCTTTCAGATGCTATATCCGCCTAGACCCCTCCGCCATCCGCCAAGCCATGTTTACTATCACCAGCCTTCCACCAAGCCAAGAAACTGACCACTCCTCTTCCAGAAGGTAACCTAACTTATTTCTACCTTAAGGTCCACGACAAGCCTCCGCGCAGGCTCTCTTCTCTACTCTCCTCTCCTCCATCCACCTCCGCTGAGGTCCCCAAAACCTCCGCATAGGCTTCCCTGCCCCTTCCCCTACCTCCGCCGCGGTCTTTCTCTCCTCTATCCACCTCCGCAGAGGTCCCCAAAACCTCCGCGTACGTTTCTTACCCAGCATACATGCGTTTTGAGGTGTCTTCTCCAGATGGCACCAATAAGCACTTAAATTACACATTGAGTTTTGAACGTACAGATAAGAGCAATACATCAATCGAATCTGTGAAGGGTCTACTTTAATTTGTATACATATAACAACAACACAACTTTGTGCATTTCAAAAATAAAGGAAACAAACAGGGTGCACTGTTTGCCGCGTTGGTCTGCGCCCACGCAGGATGTTGATTTGGCGAGCTGAGGAACTTACAAAGTGCAAAGCATACCTAAATCCCTCAGATAAACAACCATTAATTTTTAAACACTTAAAGTAAGTTGCCTTAACATTCCCATGGTTTGATCTTTCTTTAATAATCATGAGATCATTACGTATTGAACTGATCTTTGCACACAAACTACAGTATGTGCTTCAGACTGAAAGTTCTTCTCAAGGTACCTCCTGAGAGCATTATAATGTGGACATCTCAACTCAGCAGAAACTTCAACGTAGCTAGTAGGTTTCTTCATGCACCATTAAATTTGCAAATGAAGTTCTTAAGATTGTTTTGGTGCTTCAAGTCTCATTGGTCATGAATTTGTTATTAGCAAAACTCTAACCGGGGATTTTCTTTCAGTACTTCCTTTTGGATATTGATTTTTCTTTATTTAATTTTTTTCAGTTATCTTTTTCATAAACCACTGTCTTTTTTCATCTGTTTAGTCTGACTCACAGAATTTAGTAGCTCTATGCATATATATATATATATATATATATACTTTTTTTTTTTCAAAACCTTTTTTGAACTGCCCATAGGGGTGTTTTTTTTTTTTTTTTTTTTTTAATCTGTACTGAGATCAGCTTCTAAATCTTCTGGTGACACCAGAATCAAAGCTCGTATGGCTTCAGAACACAAGAGATCCCATCACTTCATCTTCTGGGTGACTGACATTGCCTCTGGTTACTGTCATGTGACCACTGATCCTTGCTATATACTCTGTGATTGTCATCAGAGCGGCATCTACAACATGCTCACAATGTCTTTCTCAAACATCTAGATGTGCAATGTCAAGTAGGTAATGCTGTTACAGGGAAAACTTTGAGGAACAAAGGGTGTCAAATAATCTAGATTAGCAATCTGACTCTGAAGTTAGTTTACATCATTTTTTTTAATCATTATGAACAGGCTATTTTTTTAAAACTATTACTTATTTTAAAAAGTGCTCGTTGAGTATACAAAATTTTACAGAAATAGTTTTGAATTTTAAAAGTTGGATTTTTCTTTTTTTCCTCTGCATTATTGCCACTTGATTATTACTGATGAGATCATAGACAGTGGCAGCTTTAACAGGCTGGATTCAGACTAATGCACAGATCTCTTTCGATATATCAGATGTTTTGCTCTGCTCTGAAAACATAACTGAAGGTGTGTACATCAGTTTCGTATAAAAGCATTTGAAAATGCAAGTGCATTAAACCACAGCCGCTTCAGGACAAACAAACTCAAAGCGCGTGACTGACAGTGACAACGTCTGTCAGCGTGCAGGTTTCGTGCATATAACACCGATGCATTCCAAACAGTATATAAAAAACATATCTAAAGTAAAACGAGACGGATGGAAGCACACACAGTCAAGCAACGTGCACGTATCTTCAATTCTGTAGAATGAAACCGCGTGCGTCTCAGAAACATCGATTATGAATTATTCTGAATCGTTAAAGAGAGACTAGCGTTGCATCTATTTTTTTCTCCTACCCCTATTCACCATGGTATTTGTGATTATACTAATTGTAATCAATCTGAATGACTATATTAATGCACACATACAAAGCGCGTGATCCAGCTCCCAACCCAACTTTGTGAATAGATTAACGGCGATATTTTTTTTTATCGCGCGATAAGAGTCTCTCGTTAACGCAGTGCGATAACGCCGATAACGGCCCATCACTAAAATATACATATGTGTGTGTGTGTGTGTGTGTGTGTGTGTGCTGTCAAATGATTAATCACGATTACTCCGATCCAAATAAATGTTTTTGGTTACATAAACACACAACTTTTTTATGTTTATATAGGAAATATATTTATATATAATATAATGTATTTTAATATTAATACATAAATGTATATACACCTGTAAATATTTACTGTATTTGTTTGTACATAATAAACGAACACAGTATAGACATCCATTATGTAACTTTTTTTTTTTTTTGCATGCGATTAATTGTGATGGCAGCACTAATATATATACAGTATATTTGATTACCTACAATACACACAAAATTTGTGGACACATTTTGTGCTAATAGCAATTTCTTTCTATCTATTTACTTTTATAACACATAGGTTGATGCATTAGCATTCTTCACATGCTAACTTACATCTAAATAGGTTGCAAAAGGGGGGATTCTCCCCCATCTTAACCTACCATTGCTGTAAGATTTATATTACACAAATATTTACCATAGTTAAATGGCAATTTATTGTAAATTGCAGTAAGTATTAAGAGGGAAAAAACACACACTACTAAGGCTGCTTTATTATACAGTTATTTGGTTATTGGTTTTAAAATACCGACTGTGTAGCCTAAAGACATCAGTGAGAAAGAAAAGAGACCACTTATCAATTTAAACCCCTGTATTAAAAAGCTAGTATAGATTCAAATTAATTTCATGTGCAAACATACACTATTTCTGATTACTGTTAGCTACTGTAGGTGGCTTCGCTAAAACACAATAGTGAGGAAAGTAGATCCATTAAACCACACACCTTTTCTCACCATTGCGTCAATACTATTAAATTCAAAAGGTCAGATGCTCCTTGAGGATCTGAGGTCTAAGTCAGATGTATTCAAGATTGAAGTACTCAAAATATTAGCACCAGTTAAAACAAATGCAAACTTTGACCACAGTATGGTAAAATCATATTTCCCTGTATTCTGACAAAACACATCCAACAGCTAATAATTAGCAGTTTCACGTGTGTTATGATTATGAAACCAGACCACCCACTAACACAATCAGACCACCCACTAACACCTATAAGAGGTATCATTCTCACATTGCCAATCTATCAGTCGATTTGACACCACATATCATTAGAAAACACCCACTACCAGATCTTATACATAATTATGAACAAATATATCAAAACAAGAACAGAACAAATGTAGCATAAAGATTGTTTGCACTCAGATTGCTCTAAGGCTTTTCCCTTCACTTCTTTTTTTCCCCTCATTCATTTGAGCGAGAGATTTCACATATTTCATCTGTTTTAGATGGGGAGCTACTTTTATGACTGCTGATGTTTGAAGAATAGCTTTGAGAATTCTTGCTTTTATTAAGGGATTGTGAAGGCTCCTGTATCTTGTGTTCCACAGTTATTCTCTAAAGCATGTATAATACCAGCAGCACAAGAACACTGATCCAGAGAGCACAAAACTGTTTGTGATACAATTGTGATACAATTTTTTACATTTACACAGGCAGATGATAAGGTCAAAGTGAGACAAAACGACAAATGGCTTTTCAAACTACCAAGTAATGCTACGGACAAAATTATCTCATTAATGTAAATACTGGTATAGATATTTACACATAAATACACAAATTAAAATTTTGTACTTGCACAGTATCAACACATTTACAGCGTCTATCACTCTAATGTTTATGAATCCTCTGAGAATTAGTCAGAAGTGAAATAGTGGGAACGATTGCCGGGGGACCACCACCGGTGACCCAGTTTACTCAGACAAAGCCCGTATTTATTTATAAACTAAATCCAGGTGAGATTAATATAAGTGAAGTAATTTGCACTCTTTGCACTGGCAGAAATCAATTACTACGCTCAAAACTAATGAAATGCAATTAACACGCTATTGTATTTGTGTGTATTTCAAAACCTCAAGCAACTGAAACTGTGAAAATGAGTGAAATGTGGTAACTGCATTAAATAAATGTGATGGTGGTAAACTTTTAATTACCTATATTCACTATAAATGCCATAAATTAATCCTACAAATTGTATTAGTTCAATATCCAATGAATCTCAAAGGATTCATAAACATTTACACGTTTCTACCGTTGTAAATAGTGCCAATATTGTAGATCTTGTCAGTTTTATTGTCTGCCTGAACATGTATGCTGAAACCACACCACATACAATATGAACACTTATGAATACTATTAAGATCACATTAAGAGTGACATTAAATTAGAAACTCTTGTCTTTTGTTAAAAACAGCAGTCACAAAGCACCACTACTAACTACTTTACAGTTACCAATAACAACCATCTTACTGGAAAGCAGCACATTCAGTGTTTCACAGAACTCTTTTGTTGCCATCTTTCTGCTGTTGAGAGGCTATATTAGTTTTTGTCACCAGTCTTTGGAGACCTCTGTGATTTTATACACGACAGTAGCAGCAAAGCTGTTTTACTGTGTAAACTGCCTTTTGTTTTCCTGTTGAAGGTCTTCATTTCTGCTCTTGATTCCATGGACCATAAAAAAAATACAAATAAAAACAACACCGCAGTGAGGTCTCTTTACTGCTATGAAACGCCAATACTGTTGATTTCAGCCGCAGAACACTGTCATAAAACAGAGGCATCAGAACAAACTCCTCTTTCCTCCTTGACACTGACATTTTCATGTGCATCCACACCTCTAATACAATCAACATCAATGATGCAATATCTATTTTGAAAAATAGAGTTATGCTAAAGATGACTCTGTGGTGGTGTACAGCAAAAGAAAAAAAGACTAACCTCTAACTAGGTTGTGTTAGAAACAACACAAAAAGAAGGAACTACAATGCTTATTTGTATATGGATGTTTTATTTTAGTTGCTTATTAGCATGCACATTACTAGAATATTAGTCATTTATTAGTAGTAATTAAGCCAATATCAATGCCTTATTTTACATGACCATGCTTTCCTTTCCTAATCCTACCCAATATCTAAACTTAGCAACTTACTAACTGTTAATAAGCAGCAAATTAGGAATTTATTGAGGGAAAAGTCGTAGTTAAGTGTTCTCTATCTTGAAGTGTTACCAAGTATGTATAGTGGATCAAACAAAAAACTGGACGGAGCATGCAGAAATGGATTGGATTGACACAAGAATGGGTGAGAAAAGACATTATAACCCTGGATCACAGGCTGATGTTGCAGATGCATGTTGTGAATCATGGTTCTGGTGAACAGGCTCCTGACTCTGATCATTGTTTGACATAGCATGGTTGAGAGTGGCGTCTGAGTAAATACATCAGAAGCTGTAGTTAAAGTCGCCTGCTACCCGTGCGCAGTGACTGACAGCCTGGTGACAAGATACAAATGTGAGCCTTCATCACTCTGGGCACACACATAAACACTCGCCACCCCCGGGCTGCACTTTGAATTGCTAATTCATTTGCCACAAAAAAAAAAAAAAAACGTTCGAAGAGGGAGAGCCGCCACTTTACATGCCTCCCATCTACAGACTTCCTACTATGTCATCAGTTCGGGTTGTTTTTTGCTGTCCTGCTGCTGATGGATGGACTGGACAGTCTTCCATTTTCAGTGGCTTTGATAAGCCTCGATGTGGCACAGTTGGGGATGCGGGAGGGGAAATTTAGAGTTAGCGATGCTGAAGCTGGGTGCACTGCAGAGGTACTTTGATTGCCTTTCCGCCGAGGATGAACTGTGTTTGGACTGAACATTGATGGTTTACAGCACTGCTTGAGGAAAACCAGGGGAGTTTGATGATGAGAGAAATTATGTACAACAGAAGAAGTGCTTTTGTTTTGCCGTAATGTGGACCCTCCAGTCAATATAAATGTGGAAATATCAAACCAAGCCCCTGCTAGAAGCTAAAATCTAGTTCTTGTTCCCCTATCTTCTTTTACTTTGTTCCAATTTTAGTCTTAAAAACAACATTCACAACATAGCTATTTAACTTTAGTAATGTGAAGTACTTCTGAGTGAAGTATTCAGTGGAAAATAATGACCAACGACAACAAACAGTCGCATCCATCTATATCAGGATGCTATTTCTGAATACAGGAGGAGTAAAGCATCTTATACTTTTCTTTTAATTACTTAATTTACTCACAACCGTTTTAGTAACACTTTATTTTAAGGTGACCTTGTTACATGTCACTATTATAATAACAATTTATACATGCGTAATTACATGCAAGTAACCCTTAACCAAACCCTACCATATTGTAAACAAATGTACAGTAGTTAATAAATATGATCCAGAACTTAAATTTACACCTTAAAATAAAGTATAACCTCGTTTTCAGGTATTTTCCCCACTTTCTATGTTCTGTGAGAAACTTTTTGCAATTGTTTTCTTCAATACTACTCATTAAAGCACGATCAATTACATTTTGGTCTTTATTCACTCCAGAAGTACACAGAGAAGGAATTTTACTTTTATCATGATTTTCAAGTTTTATCAGTAAGCCTAGACTTTTGTCAAATACACACAGACTATTGTGTGCAAATGTGACAAGGCTTAAAAACATGTTCAGTTCACAATTTAATTGGGATAACTTAGCCGGGTCGCATTATCTCAGTCTAAAATGGCTCATGGGCTCAGGCCCTGATGTTGGAAGAGTCATGCTGGGAAATTTGATTAAATTTGGTGAATTAGTTTTTTTCAATATTTCAATGAGAGTAAATCACTGCTAAGGAAAGCTTGACATACATCCAGAAGTTGTTGCGAGTCAGCCAAAAGTACCAACTATATAAAAAAAATATATATAAGTATTGTTATCAGCGAGTTCTAGTCAAAGTATTATCAGTGAAATCTGGTTTACAATTACAACGTGAGGATGGCAGGTTTAATAGAAATTCATTGCATGCAGGAAGAGCAATCTGCACTTCTGTACTTGATTGTTCTCTGCTTACGCCGCACACGTTAACATATGCCAAAACAAGATTTTATAATTGATGTGATACCTATGTGGGTACGTTCTGCAACAGATGGGTTCCACCAGGTTTGAAATAGATGAGATTAGCCAGAGAGCAGCCTCGTCCTTTATGGAGAGATCTTTGTGTTCTGGCCAGGGCTCTGTCTAGGGACTTGTGCCTTGGCTTGTGGGGGGAACAGATGGGTTTCCCCATCTGATGCACGTACATGCAGCACTGGCTCATATAATTCCATTCATCTTTTAAACAAGTTTGGTGAATAATCAATTTCAGGCAATTCAATAACAAAATGCTTGGGTCAGGAAATGAAGATATGAAGTGGTTGTTAATTTGCTGAAAGGCCTTTTGTACAGCACATCAATAGCATGCGGCATGAACTTCAGCAAATCGACGTTACAAGGTTCTGGCTTTCTGCATTTATGAACTTTGTGGTTCAACAAACCATCTTCTCCATATGGAACACTTAAAGCTTGTCTCTGAGAGCCTCTTAGGAAGAGATTTTCATCAGCTTGGCAGGTATGCAACACATCTCCCACACTTGTCATCTACTGTGAGTCTCTCTTGTGCTCCAGAACGTGAAATGTTAATGCATTAATGACCAAAGAAAGATTTCAATCAAGCCAAAGACCAGAAAAGACAGAACTATAAAGCACTGTGAAAAAAAAACATCAATCTCTAACACTAATTTGTAAGGAACTGAAATGCTCAGACAATTGTACGACGGCAAAGTTTCTCTTTTCATCATACTGATTACAGCTTTCCAGTGCATTTGGCCATTTTCTTTAAAGAAAAAAAAAAAAAAGAAATAGAGTACAGCCTGGGAAATGTGGCATAGAGAAAACATCTGCAGAGCGTACATATAAACTCTAGATAGACATACTGAGGTAGCCTGTGATTAAGCAAAACTCGACATTAAAGCGCCTCTGACAGGCTTTAAAGCATTTTAAGCAACTCCAGGCATGGTTTGAGAACCTACAGAGAATGCGAAATGATCAGGCCTCCACACACTCCATAATCTCCATGACTCTCCACGCTAAAGCTGATAAATTGTATTAGATTTCCCTTTAATACACAAGGCTAGGACCGAGCCAGCCTCTGAAGTTTGGGCACATATCTTTTCCCCAGACACAGTGTCTGGGGTGACATGAGGAATTTAACTCAAACTCCGATGGGAACACACCAATCAGGTAGATGTATTACAGGCCTGACTTGATCAACAGATCTTGTACTCCGCTCTCTGAGCAACCACTCCACATCCAATTTTTATTTATCTGTTTTTTTACCTCTCCCTTACAATCTAAGAACGCTATTCTATCTTTTTTTTTTCTACCCACAAATAGGCAGGTTGGCTTGCACAGCTCTATAATGATTCAACAAGCATACTCCCTTTAGTGTGGAAGCCACAACATTCATGTAGCCTCTCGCAAGTCCACTAACAGGTGAGTTGATAGAATTCAAAGCAGGTTCCAGTCGAGCTCGGAGTCAGTCGAGACACTGCTTAACATTCAAATCATGAGGCTTCTGGCTAGTTTTAAAAAAGAAATGTCAGGTCATTATAGATTGCAATTTTTGCCTGAGTAAAATGAATACATGAAATCTTTATTACCCACCAGACACCGAGCAGGGGTGGAGCGACAGCTTCAGAATAACTCGGATACTATTCTCTCTCGCCTTCCCTGGGTACATCAGAGAAAGTTTTCGCTTTTTTTCTCCTCTCATGCTTCTTTTACAAGTTCTCGGGCCTGTCATGTCAGGGTCATTCTCTAATCACGCAAGGGCTTGATCAAAGCACCAGGAGTGAGGAAAGGAACACAGAGCCTAATTTCTCAGAGGGCAGGAATTAATACCACTCCCCTGTCAGCACAGAAACCCCAGCCCACCCTCTTCCACCCCTTCCAGCCTCTCACTGGGCCTGACGGCTCCCGCACCTGTTGTAATCAGGATGATTAAGTACATAAGGACAATCCCAAATATACTCTCGCCAGATAGATGATAGAGCAGATAACGGATAGAGGCTAGCTAGAGCCTCTGAGCAAACTGATTAAAAAGCTTCTAAAGTTTGGGACTCTCTGGAATAAGCTTGCTTCAAATCCTAGCATTAGTATGTTGCAGAGTGAACTCTTTTATCTTGTCCTGTGAGCGAGAATGGTTATCATTGTTGAGAAAGATTTGTGGAAACCAGCCAGGCATGACTTAACAGAGGAACAAACAGATGTTTGTCAATAAAAGCAATTCTTTGTAACTAAACTAATGTCTAATAATGACTAAACAGGGGTGTGTTTCCCGAACAACGATGTAACTCGCTGATAAACCACCATAGTACGATGCATTGTTTTGGAAACGAACTAGCTACAC
>JAUCMU010000151.1:6613807-6630887 GCA_032275025.1 Enteromius treurensis
GTGTGTGCACGTTGGATGGGTTAAATGCAGAGCACAAATTCCAAGTATGGGAAACCATACCTGGCCACAAGTCACTTCACTTCATATTAACAAATTTTCAGCAGTCTTTAGTATCTAGTCAATTAACTTGGGGGGAAAATAGATTTTTTTTTTATATAAACCAGAATATAAATACATATAACATACACAACATTTTAATATTTAAAGGATGCTGACATTTAAATTTTTAGAGAGGCGGAGAGGGAAGACATGGATCTAAACCTCTCCTAGACGAGGCCTAGCAACAGCTATGATTTGTGGTGACATATTTGACGTGTGGCTCAGAAACTGGCCGCAGAATTTCATGGTGCACCCCGATTAAAATCCAGTCAGATACCAAAGACAGACGAGCGCTGCGCTCCTCTTCAGGGCTTATCACTTTCTTATTGCCTCTAAGCCACGGGGAAGAGGAAGTTCTAAATGAAAAATAAGCTGGAACAGAATTTCTTGCGGCATATGTAAACAGCGTGCCAAAGAATATATCCATATTTCTGCATTAGTTTATTCTATTGGTAAGCGTGCATTTAGCTCTATGCAAAAGTGCAAACGTATCCATAAGGATGCGTTTCTTCTCATTATCAAACACAGCAGACTTCCCGCCAAAACCAGAGGAACAAGATAATTAGTCATGCCGGGCTAGGGCCTGGGAAGCAATCTGACAGAGGAATATATTGATTTAGGAGGGAGGGTGAAGCAAACAGCCGAAGTTAGGGGTTACTATCAATCTTCTCCTCCAAGTCTATCAGTATATGATGAAGCACGTATGCGCGCTCGCTCACATACACTCGTTCCAACAGCTCGCCGGACAGCTTGTCAGAAAGAGACAAATGTAAGTGGGAACTAATGTCTCTGTGGACTCTGGAGGAAGTTTACAGCCTCCAAACATTAGGGCCCTGCTTTTTTTCACCAAGTTGAAAGCTATCCCTTGAGCCGTAGACTTTTCGGATGTAGTTGGCTTGCTAAATCGGAGGATGATGAGAGGAACGGTAACAGAGAAAAAAAAATCCCTGAGAGTGAAATGCTGCCTCTGCATTCATAATACAGCGATCAGTCTCAGGTGTGGGTTGTCTTATGGAACGCCGCTGCTGATGTGTTTAGCGAAAAGAGCGCTGATCTATTTGCCGGGGATTCGAATAGCCCTGCTGTGATTGGTTGTGTGTGCGCGTGTATGTGTGTTTGCTCCGTCTGTCCTTGTCTCCTTCACACAAACATAAACACTCACAATAGTCCCCACGTCCCCTAAAAGCAGGAATGGCTTGAGGATAAGTATGTTTACAGCTATGCCTTTCACATGCAATTGCGTCTCCATGCATCAGCAGGCGTGCTGAAGGAGAGATAAACTGTTATGCGGGCAGCTGAAGGCTGAGGCTTTGAGCGGAGGATTTTAATGTATCGGTAGTTCAGCGGTTCAATAATCTGTGGAGACCTGCGACAGGGGAACTGGGCGGCTAATTGACGGGCTGTTTGGACAGAGCTGCGGGAACGCGGTCACTTTCACGCTCCCTCAGTCCTGTGTTTCTGTCAGGAAGACGGAAGAAGGATCGGGGGGAACGCCGAGAAGAGCCAGACGTTGAGCCCGCAGGGGGACCTGATGTCACTCACACAGCACAGAGCTCTTGGAGAGAAAGACATCCTACCTCAGGAGCGGAGAGTGCCAGCTTCTCGCTAACACAATGTGAAACACCTGTTACTGCCAAAAGTCCTCACATGTCTCGTACCTCAAGCAGAGTCGACACTGCTCCATCTTCAAAACTTTTGGCTGCTTCTGGAGCTACTGCATTCATTCTTGACTTTTGCACAACGCCTGAACAAGATTGTCATTTTTGTAAAGTAGACAGATGAAAATAAAACTGTGGGATTAGGACTTGACGCAAGCTGGATTCGAACCCACGTTTCTCTCATGAGCACTACGGCTCAATGTGTCTGAAGCAAGGAGGTCTATAATACTAGAAAAAGCTATCTGTTAACAAGCAGCAGTGGCACCTAATTGATTGGCATCTGAAAGCAGTGAAGTATGCTTTTTAAAACAGGCAAAACATTTCATTAGCAACCGTCCTGAACTGTAATATGAAAAGCAGCAGAAAGTCAATTTCACACATTTTAAAGGCCTCTAAAAATAACTACTGTAATATAATAAAACATTTGTAGATTGATATAAATGAATTTAGGATCTGTAAGTATTTTTTAAAGAAATTAATACTTTGATGCCACAAGGACAAAATTTAACGTGGCAGCAAAGATATTTTAACGTTACAAAAGAATTCTATTTCAAATATGAAATAATTACTTCCTTTTGAATTTGGTGTTCCTGGTCAAAAATGCCCAGCCTTTTAAAAATTGTTCATAAATCCTCCTAATATACTACATTATCGCCAAAACCTGGTTTCAATCTCAGTTTCGAATACCACAAATGCAACAAGGCGGAGAATTTTTTTTTTTTTTAAATAATAATTAATTAATTAATTAATTATTAATTAATAAATAATTAATTAATTAATTTAATAATAAGAACATTAATAATGTTTCTTAAATCAGTATTGATTTCTGAAGGGTCATGACACTGGACACTGACGACAGGAGTGATGTCTGCTAAAAATTAAACTTCATCACAAGGAAAAAAAAACATTTAAAAATACATTCAAAATATATTCTTTAAAAAATATATTAATTTATTACTATTTTACTTTATCTTTATTCAAACAAAAATCTTAACCCCCAAATTGAGAATGCTAGTTAATCAATATTTATATATAATTTATCCACTAAATAAATAAATAAAATCCAGAGGGTGGACGCTAGTCATGGCATCTACCAACACATGCTAAACCAGCTAAACCTTGACCTATTGGTCTGAAGCATTTGTGTTAACAACTAGGTCATAGCACTAACCACAGGTCAGAAATATGATATTTGAAGAAATTTACTCTATAATGAAGCAGCAATGCTGCAAATCCAGACAAGACATCTGACATTTTGAAGACTCTGAAGTGGCTTGTTACATTAAAAGCATGGCACTAGGAGTCCTTCCCTCACATATTCAACTCTTTTAAATCTATTAAAGCATGTGCCTCTCAACACTTCTGTTCCAGACGGACATGAAAAATGCTAACAGGGGCCCTACAATAAAGCCTGTCCTCACCCTGGGCTTTAGATCAATCTACTGTAGGTCAGTGTCACTCCGTTATCCATAGGAATATATGCACAAGGGATGTGTCCTTGCTTAAAACTAAATCGGAAAATGCATCTGCAAACAGAGCAAGCAGGAGAGCAAACACACACAGTGGAGCAGGCTAAAAGAACCAAAGACCTCTGTGTACGTGCTGGACTGAGCTAAACCACTCACAATCCCCTTTAACACCAGGAGCTGACAGTTAGGTTGAAAGGAAAATTGAAGCACAGCTATTTATATTCAATTATATCTAAACATCTTATTATGATATCTATTGTGAGCAATTATCATGAGTCAATAACAGCTGAGTGTTTTAATTATACCCCACGTCGAGGGGAACAGAGAGCAAACAATGCTGCAAATCACACACACATACAAACATGCAAGCGAAAAGTGTTTTTCTATCATGATGAGGATTTGTTGTTATACTAAACTAATATTATTTTCTATCCCCCCAATCCTAAATCTAACTCTCGCATAAACCTTTTTGAATGTCTGGCATTTTAATAAGATTTAGTATGGTTGTGAAGCTAATAAAGCTGATTTCAGGTTTTACGGTGCTTGCTGGGATATTTAGTTCCCACTGTGTAAAGTGTAATTCCTTATATTCTAAAATTAATTACAATAATTCCAATTTTTTTTGTTTATGGTTTTCTATTTTCAAAAGTAAAAGCAAGTATTGTAGCATAGAGGCTGCATATGTACATTTATTCATTAACCATAATTGCTGATAGTGCCAACAATATTCTTGGAATTATGAGAGTTTGTCACTGAGAAGGTTTGCTCACAGATTTAAAAACGGCAAACAATAGTCGCACGAATGAACGCACACTTGCTGTATGACACTTTTGCAATATCGCAACTTTTTATTGCTAAACTCCACCTGAGTTTTCAGATCATCAGCAGTTTCTGTAAAGCTGTGCCGAAAATGTGTATATTTAAGGGAAAGTTGTTTTTTTCTGTATGTTTTCTTTTTTTTTATGGGAAGGAGGGGTGATTTAAACTCTTGCATCTGGCAACCCTACGAATGGAAGCTGGTGGATTCTTGTTACCAATGCAAGCAAACAGAAATGTCAATAGAAAAAAAAAAAATACTAATGTTGAAATGGCGATCATGGTGAAAATACAATTAATCATCCAACCCTACCTTAAAATATAATTTGTACCGCTTTTAACCTCTGACAGTAATTCAACAACATACCCATTTTAAATGAATACAGATTTTATGAACACTCTAGACAGTTGCGTGTCCTGCATGTCATTTGCAACTAAGCTTTCTAGGAAGAAGAAATTCTTATACTCACAAATTAAGACAAAATGCTATATTAAATTGAATGCGGTTATGTTAATCATTTTATGTTATGTTAATCATTTATTAATCATCTAAGAGGCAAAATGGAAATGCTATTTTTATTTAACATCAGCATAAATCAAAGACCATAAATTAAACATTTGTGCTTGGCAACGAACGACTGTGAAATGAATATGCACAACTTATTAAAACATTTTCTATGATGCAGACTTTTGAAAGTAACTCTGTTCTTTTGATATAATGATTATTGTTGCAGTGTTTCTGAATGGGAAGAGCTCTAGGACATTGGGCGTGGGAATGACAAATGAACAGCTCATATTACGAGTGCAATTGCTGAAACCAAGTAGTGGGGCTAAATGCCAGGGATGTGATTGATCGAAAATATACAGCTTTTCCTGCTGATGCAGTCATTAAATAAACACAGCATCTGGAATAGGCTAGACACGAACACGCCGTGTGCTCTTTTCCTCAGGCTAGGGATCCACACACACCCAGAGGCCAACAAGCTCAGCTAAGGTCATCTCTTACACTTTATGCTAAAAATATCAGCTGGTTTGCTGTTAATACAATGCTTCCAGGATAGTCGCAGTGATCCTTTTTACTCTTACATCTGCAATCTAGTCACACTGGAGAGGCTAAAGAGACGCTTCTCAAAAATTGCTCCTTGTTTTTCTGCCCGGGTTGCGCAGCCCGTGGGATGGAGGAAGTGTCTCGTCATGCGTGGAGACAGCAAGATGCCTGTAACTAATCTAACTGACAGCCTCTCAGACACAGATCACAGGGCTGATGGGATAGAACGGTGGAGCAGAGAACTTTCCAAGCAGATTAATTCATAAAGAGTCCTTCTGGGGCTGGCGAGAGGCCCTTGCTGACATGGGATAGCCCATCCCATCTTCAGAGACAAATACTTACTAAAGGAACGGTTCACTTGTATGTATATATATATACATAAAAACATAAGACATTTAGACAAAGTCAGTCCTAGACGGCAAATGTTCTGTATAGTTTAGCTCCAATCCTAATCAAACACACCTGAACAAGCTAATGACGATCTTCAGAATTACTAGGGTTACAGGCAGGTGAGTTTTTCTTTTTTAGGGTTGTAGCTTAACTCTGCAGGATAATCGATACTCCAGGACCTTGATTCAGACCATATCAACTGATTCAATGTAAACATACCACTTGTGAATCAGACATTGCCCCATCTCTCATTCCCTTCTAAGAAAGTGTAAAGGTACATCAAAGGCAGGTAAATTTAATCTAAAATTGTAATCATTTATCCCACACAGCTATTTTGTGGCTCCAGAGGACTCACAAGTCATACAGACTATTTTCATGACACTTTTATTGTGCTTTTGCATTCTTTTTGAAGCTCAAAAGCTCCAGTCCCAATTCAATGTTGTTACACTGAAATACAATTTTTTAGAATTTCTCCAACTAGGTACCACAGAAAAAAGTCGCCCAGGTTTGGAACGAAATGAGAGGAGTAAATTGTCTTTTAATGTTTGATGCAGATAACTGGTGCTCTTGAATTCATCTTTGAATTCTTGAACAAACAGCAAGCACAAACAAACTGTGAGGACGCTTCACATTTGCCTGTCACAACTTTTTACTGCTTTTCTCTTCTTAGCTTTGCTTTTATCTTTCTGCAGAAGCATGGCATTTTCCCTGCTGTGGCCGACGGGGAGAGAGACCGTAAAGAAGGGGTGAAAGAAAGTAGCAGTGGAAGAAAGAAGCCGAGAGAGTCTCAGCCGTCACTTCTAGTTTCTTGTATCACATGAATAGTACCTAGGATCAAACATACAGTATGTTTCTATCTTAAGTAGAGCAGAAGACTAAAACTCTACAACACATCTAAGGATTGCTTCATGTTATCAAGACGAAGAACTTATCCATCTCTGGAAGGTACGTATGTCCAACACATCCTATTAAGACTTGAAAAATGTTCTTTGCTATTACCAAAGCCATTTTCATTCATCCATCAGTACATATAACTTCAATAAATATGTCATGATGGACACATATAAGACCTTCTGGAGTGGACTTGGTCGGCTTATAAAATTTGTTTTATTCATTTTAACCAATTTAGCTAATGCAAAAATCATGTATGATTTCAGACTCTAAATATTTAACTCCAACGGTGACAGGTTTGAAATACAACACTGAGAAAACTTTACTCTTGGCAAAGGTGGAATAAAGTAAGTGAGAGTTTTTACAAAGCAGTATTGTTGCCATGCGCTCTTTCAGCGGCTGACACTGGTGGCAGTATCAAACAACAGAAAAGTAAATATAAAAATGCACCCTGCTTTTCTCCCTTGAGGAGAACAGCTGAAACCCCCGCTGTTGTCTGTATATTATAAGAAATCATGACTACAGAGAAACAAGACCTCTCCTGTGAACACAATGAGGGTACCGAGCCAGGTCTGTGCCCTATTTACAAAGACTATGTCCAAATGAATAGTCACTACAGGGGAAACCAGAGAAAAAATCATATCTATCCACCTCACCACTGACAGAAACTGTTTCCCTTGTAATGATAAATTGAATTTGTTTGCAACACCTGCAGACTCCCCAGTTTCATCTGGAAACAGAACATTTGCCTCTAAAGTGCAAATAAACTCACTATTCCAGCAATTCTGATACAGGATTTTGGACATTTATTACTTTATACACCTCCACCATGTTCTCGTTTCTAATAATAAATGGCCCTACGCAGTTTTTTCCACTCACTTTTTCTCTAAAAGTTAACTTTCTTGAGCAGAAGTTGCAAGCCGATAACACAAACTTTCCTTGAGCTTACCACTGTAAAGTTTTCGGCCGAGCAGTTCTGCCCACTGAAGTTGCAGCTCTTCAGCATTTCTTCCAGCTGGTGACCCGTCCGGTTGAAGATGTCCTGCATGTCCGGTGCCGGATACTCCAAATCGGTGGGTTTGTGGCCATCCTTGTTTTTGGGGGGCAAGCCGGTGAGGTTGGCCAGGTGGTAGATGTCGGCGTCGGTAAGAGCAGAAAAGCGGAAACGGTTGATGTTGCAGATGGTCACGGCGGGGAACACCATCTCCGGGGTGGCCTCCTCGTTCAGCGCCGTGACATGAGGATGCTCCAGGTAGGAGATGGCACACTTTGCCGCCTGGTACAGAAAGAGAGCCAGGGACACCAGGAACGCGACAGCCCAGAGGGTTTGTCTGACGCCCAGCCGGCCCGACACAAAGATGTGGTTAATCCCATGGAGCGAGCAGGCATTGGCAAAGCCGGCCAGGTCCTTGGCTGGGGGGCTGCAGCTCTCCTCGATCAGGCTCTCCTTGTCCCCATCCTGGTTGCCTTTCTGCTTCTCATCCTCCTCTGCAAATTTGATTTTGCAAACAAATTCGATCGGCATGTGGGCAGCCAGGTCTGCGTTTGGGATGCTTGGATAACAGCTTGGAGCCCCAGTATCCACTAAGTCCCGTTGCTCTGACGAACAAGATCTGAACTCCAGAAAGAAAGAAAGGGGGAAAAAGCATGCAGAGCGAGAGCGGCCGTTGCTGTCGCGTGCAGTGGAGGGAACTGCTTCTCTCTCTCAGTTCCAGCTCTCCAGTGCTGATGCTTCTGGCGCTGCGCTCGGACTGCTCATCTGAGCACTTGTTCGGCACGCTTACGAGTGCTGCTTACCAGCTGTGATGCACCTAGGAAACCAAAAAACAACAACAAAAAACATACAACAAATCTCCTGTTTGCTTTATAGCCACAGAGGAAAATGCAGCATTTTGACTCAAGCTAAAAGAGGCTGGGGGGGCTTCTTAATAATTCATGAGGAAGCAACACTGTGATTATTTCCTCTTCACCGGCAGAAGCAGCGGCAACTCAAACACCCCCCACGCTCTCGTCCTCTCGCTTTCTCTCTCTCTCTCCATCTCCTGCTCTCTCTCTCTCTCTCACACACACATGCGTACACATACACTCGCATCCCCCCTCGCTTGCGCTCTCTCTCACTTAATCCACTTGTTTGAGACGCTTTCTTACCCCTTGACCACAATAAGTTTCCGTCAAAGGCTGCTTCGTTGAACATCCCGGACTAGATGAGAACGTCAGGGGGGTCTGTGGATTTTAATGTCGCCCCCCTCCCACCACTCATTCACCCCCACCTAAATCCCAGAAGACATCCTAATTGCGACAATAATGAGCCGTGAGGAGTGAACGTAAACAGCTCACAACTCTGAACAATCAATCTTCCAGCGAAAAAAAAGGCTAAGAAAAAGGGAAATGGAGAAAGAAAGGATATTGATCGTGCCGAAGCATCAGTCAAAGATTAAGGAAAGCAGTACAACGGAGCTTTCTTATCAGGAATTAATGGTAGCATCACCAGGCTCTGGCACGAATTTAAATTAGTGCCTGTCTCCCAATCTAGGTTCGAATGACACCGAAGACACAGAAATAATGTATTGATCTTGACCTTACTTTCACACTTTTTAGCTTCTTTCATAAGCGAGCACTCTCGTGCTGTTAATAGCCTTTTGCTATTGCCAAACAAAATTATGTAAAATGCATCTCCCTAATGCATAGTTTTCTTCTATAAATGCAATTAGCTTTAGAGGTCACATCTCTGTGGAATGAAACATTTGGAAAAAAAGCAGTATTTAAAGACTAATCGAAAAGCTTTAAAAATTCAAGACCCAAACAAACTTTGGGTCTTATATAAATACTCTCATATTTAGAGGTGTTTCATTAGGCATAACCAAAAAGTTACAGATTTGTATATGTGTAACTCAAACATCGCATCCAAATGTATTTTTTTATAAATTAATTCAAATATGCAGTCTATGTGAATGAGAAATATATTTTCACAATCATATACACAATCACTGTCTAGAATTATCTATCTAATCATGAATAAAATACTGTTCATTGCAAATAATAGGGTCCACTAAGATTATAGAGACATTTAAAGAACATTTTTTTCCAGCACTTGCAGGCATATAATGACAGAAGGTTGAATAAATGGTGATATATTTTTGTGGTTGAACGGTCCCTTTTAGTCTTATATATTGTACATGGATGCTATTATGGTATCATCTGTGAGTGAGCTAGACTGGAGGTATATTTATGTATTATATTTTTAATTTTAATATTGTTCTTGGTAAATGATGACCTATATTTAGACTATCTGAATGTGCACAAGGACACCCTTACTGTGAAAACTTGTACTTTATCTATAAATAAACAAGCTTACCTCACCACACATACACCCCTGGGTGTGATTGTGAAGGGTCTTTAATATCCGTTACTCTGACAAATGCAAATGTGCTTTTCTGATTGTAATGAAATTGCTCAGAGTCATCGGTTAATTATAAGAGACTTTATTGGGACAATAAATATATGGGACAATAAAGCATTTCCCTCTGTGCCATGGCCCTACAGCCATATACAGCAAATAATGCATTTTAAGCATGTGCATGTGCATTAATTAAATGTGTCATTTTCACTACAATCTATGCAATTCAGGATTGTTGTGAAGCAGTAGAAAGCTGTTTTGTGCTACATTTCTCTGCAGTCTTCAGTTTTTCAGTTTTCATGCCAGGTCAAATGTTCTCAGAAGTGTTAGTGGGACCTTTTATTTTAGCTCCAGTAAGATTTTACAGATTCTTTTTTTTTTTAAGAAAAAAAAATTCTCAGAGATAATATTTCAAGATTTTTTAAAGAGCCTATCATATTCTAACATTCCATTTGAAAGGATGCCCCACAAACAAACAAAGAGGTCTGGGTTAAGCAAACTGGCACTAGAATCAACCCTACCTCTGAATTCTGACACAATATGCCTTTTTTTTTTATGTAAACAAATCTACTGTATGCCACACTTCATACAACAGTCTCTTGATGGTGAGCCTCTAGAGCATGCTGGAGCCTCTGGGATTCCCTTTCCCCATAAGCAGCAGTGTTCTCCAAAAACATTATTTATGCATCTATCAACCTTCTAATGCTCCAGTCAGTCAAACATGGGCCATTTAAAGCATCCAAACTCACTGCATAAAGTTTTGAGTTAATTTTCAGAATTTGTTTTTTTTTTTCCCAGAGGAGACTGTTTTCAGTCACATGTTGGAAGCAAAAGGGGGCTTCATCATGTTGTTCTGATGGATGCACTGCTGGGGGAGGGAGGACAGGGTGAAGAATGAATTCTAACCTTGTTCCAGTGATATGAGACAGCAACATGCTCAGAGGACACATCTGTCATATGGCATAGGAAAGCCCCTAAACCGAGTTATACTGCCTTTGGTACAAAACACAGACATGAGCCTGATGTAGCAATGAACAGTGTTTATTTTACAGAAAGATTTGAAGTTATTAAGTTGTAATTAGTAGGATTTAATTTTAGACAAAATGTATCAGTGAACCAATAAATATTATCTTATAATATGCAGTGAAATATATATATATGTTTATATAGTAAAAGTTGCATGAGCATTTCTATTCTGCACCAGGATCCGAAGGTGAGATATTTTCAGATTCTATCAGGCACAGTAAATTTGGAACAGTGTAAGGGGGAGAAAATAATTCTCCTGTGAGGGATATTCATTCAGGAAGTGTCAGGAATACCTCCTGAATACCCCTTCTGTCAGTGCTTCCACAGGCATCATCTTGGCTAGCACACTTCTGCTATAGATCTGTCCTCAGTGTTATAGAAGAGAGGATATTACACTCTTTCTCCCCTTTACAGAGAAACAGCAAACTGGACATAACGTAAATATCAATGATTAAATGAACAAGTAAGAAAGAAAAAAAAAAAAAAAAAAAAAAAAAAATATATATATATATATATATATATATATATATATAAATGTATATAAACACTGTCTTGGCAACTACGTAAAATAAATTAAGTTGAAGTTGAAGTAAAATGACTGAAACAAATGGTGTGTTTATACTCTAAGTCTGTAGTTCTTGTGGTTCTTTTGGTCCAGACCAAAAAATAAAATAATACATTTAGTTTGCTGAGTGTTCACACTGTCATTTTTAACAATTAACCTGTCAGGACAGCTATTACAATGTTTATTTTGTGAATTGTATGAAAATTCGAACAATGCATAGTGCTTGTTCTATGGTGTATACTAATATTTTTTACTAGCTTATGAAGCACAAAAAGCTTATAGAATATGCGCACTTGGAGAAGAACCAGGTATGCTTTATTATTTTGTTGTTTTTAGGGTAATCTCATCTCATGTGCACTTTTTGTGCAACCCTCTTTTTACACACCTTACTGCACATTTCGCCGCAGTTTTAAAAAGAAATGTCCACTGAGTAGCAATAAAACACAAGTTCAATATGTGAACCCTGACACATTTTTATTACTTTGATATAGGTATGTATTGCGGTGGTTCAGAATTGAACGGGCATCCCTGTCCTCTTGTTTGGAGCCCTACAATGTTCAGAAGGCAACATTCACACTTATAATTTAATAAACTACGTCAAACAAACTACATTATTAGAGAAATTGAGTTCCCTGTTGACACTTCACTCGTACTGCGTCTGCTAAAGACGTTATGGGAAAACTCTTTTTTTTCCTCCTAACTGAAGCCTTACTCAATCACACATTGAAACTGCACAGCCCCGCTGCCTCAAACGTTGACCTGATCCAAGCGCAAAGAAGAGGGTGGGGAAAAGTCCTTCAGCTTGCACGGAGACCCCTGCTGTTCAACCGCGTTGTCTCCACTTCAGTGATAAGCCACAATGTTAAAGTGTTGCGCGCCGAAGTGCGAACGCTGCTTTTAAAGGGGGTGCTTCAAATAGAGCCCTCAGTCAGAAAAAGAAAAAGGGTTTTACAGCCGTTACTTTCTAGTTCTCAAGCAAGACGGCGGTCTAAGACCAGTACTCGATTTAAGACATCTGAATCGCTCCCTCGGGAGTTAGTCATTTAGAATGATCACATTAAATAGGTTTTTTTCTTTGGACCTGAAAGACGTGCACTTCCACATTCAGATAGCTATCACCCATCACAGTCCATTCTTGAGATTTGCCTTTGAGGGAATAGCTTATAAATACACAGTCCTACCCTTCGGTCTCTCCTTGGCTCCCCGTATGTTTACACAATGCATGGACCAGCGCTTTCCCCTCTAAGACAGAAGGGAATTCGCGTTATCAATTATCTCGACGACTGGCTCATTTTAGCCAGTTCAAAGGGAGAGTCACAGAGCGCTGCATTTCAGCCATCAGAATCGTTTTTGCCAAAAGCATACTGTCGCCCAGCCAGTAAATAACATTCCTGGGGACAGTAACAGACTCAACGCTTATGAGGGCATCGATTTTTAATTGTGTGCCGTCTCCATCATTCGATGCACGTCCTCCTTCAAGATCTCGACTCCCCATCCCCTAAAAGCATTTCAGAATATGCTGGGTCTGTTGGCCGCAGGGCGCGGACATGCTGTCATGGGGCAAAGTCTACCCAGTGAAGTGGATTCTTCACTCGCAAACGACCAAGCACAAACGTTCAGCAAGACGTAGATAGAACTCTTCACTTTAGAAAGCAATACTTGCTGCTCTGCCTATTTTATGAGGGAGATGGATGAGATGGTCCAAGACTGTCCCAGCCTCCTCCTCTATGCCTTTCCTCTGATTGCACTGATCCCTCAGGCCAAGGTCCTGCTGGTTGCTCCCTTTTGGCAGAACCAGCCATGAATATCCGATATCCGACACAATGGCCCCGTGGCCCATCCCCCTGAGACGTGACCTCCTTTCTCAGGCCAAGAGCAAGATCTAGCACCCACAGCCCCAGCTGTGGGCTCTTTGCTTACGGCTGCTCGACGGGAGCCTGTTTGCCTCTCTGAGCACATCCTAGATACCAATTCTCAGGCTAGAACCCCATCTACGAGACGTGTATATGCTTTGAAATTGTCAGTGTTTTTGAGCTGGTGCGCAACTCAAAGTCAAACCTCCACTTTATGTCATGTATTGGCGACACTATTGTTCCTACAGCACCTGCTGGATAGAGGTCGTTCCCATTCCACTCTTAAGGCTTATGTGTCGGCCATAGCGACCTATCACGACCTTATAGCATGCCAGTCAGTGGGAAAGGATAACCTTATTATCCATTTCTTAAGAGGAGCTAGACGGCTGAGGTCCTATCGCCCTCAAACCATTCCCTCTTGGGATTTGCCTATTGTACTTAGAGCCCTGAAAGGTGTGCCCTTCCAAACTCTGTAAACGGCTACAGTGCAGTCCCTGACATTTAAAACTGTTCTGCTACAGTACTTGCACTAGCGTCAGTAAAATGTATAGGTGATTTACAAGTGCTTTCTGTGAACCCTGCTTTCCTGAAGTTCGGGCCCAATTACTCTAAATTCATCCTGAAACCATGGCTCGGCTATGTACCAAAGGTGCTTTCTACGCCGTTCAGAGCACAAGTGGTGTCACCATCGGCGTGGCCCCCTGCGGAAAAGGATTAGGACCCTCTCGACACTGTCAGGGCATTGAAAGCTTATGTCGACCAGTCAGCTGCTTTCAGACGGTCAGACCAGCTGTTCATCTGCTTTGACGCCCATTCCAAAGGGCTACCGGTCATAAAGCAAAGGCTTTCTAAATGGGTTGTAGACGTTATCTTGCTAGCTTACTCTTCTTTGGGCCAGGACTGCCCCATAGGAGTAAGAGCCCATTCAACTAGGGGCATGGCCTCGTCATGGGTTCATGTAACCTGAATCCTTTGGCAAAGCAGGCGCTTATATACTCACGGCCCCGCCCATTTAGGCGGGCTTCGGCGGGAACCCCGGCCAAATTTCGTGCAGCACCGCTGCCGGGCCATTTGTTCATTTTTTACTACTGCGCAAACTGATGGCCGTGCAGTTTCACTGTGTGACTGAATAAGGCATCAGTTAGGACGTCAGTTAGCATCTTTAGCATTGCAGTGCTCGTTCCCGTGTCTCAGGGAACCAGGGTTATGAAAGTAATCTACAGTATATGTTCTTTTTAATTAAACCAAACTTGTAAAACCTGAAACTTAAATAAAATAAAATAAAGCTAAAATATATTTTTTTTAAATAAATAAATCAATAAAAATCAATCAATAATTAAAAATGCTACAAATTCATCAGATGAATCTCTGATTATATTAATGCAATATTTACCATATTCTTTGAGAGGCTGACCTTTTGTCTGTAGCCCTGGCAATATGCTGAATGAATTAATGAATGAACAAATGCATAAATCAGGCATGGAACAAACCAGAAGGAATCCTACTTTAGAATGACAAATCAAGTCACACAATCACTAAAATATAATAATATATGTTCCAAAATGTCTAGAAATGGCATTTCGATGAAAGATAGAAAACAACCTAGGGCAAACAATTTTATATCCTGCATACACCAAAAATAATGGTGCTTTCCAGTCATTAAGCTGAAGACATGGTGAAATGTTTTTCTGGATATGTTAGACTGACAGTTCCATGACGTTTCATCACAGAAAAGTACAGTGAAATGAAAAGAAGAGCTGGATATTTCTCATCTAATACAGTTTTTACACAAACGTGTTGATGGTTCTAATGCTGGTGCTTGGTTGATACCAAGCATGATTGTTTTAGGGGGCAATGTTGGGCTGATTTTTCTGTACCAGAACTGCCTTTTAACTGGTAAACACACAAAACACAGGATTGGTTAAAAAAAAGGGACAAATGATCACTTAAGCCTTTTGTAGTAGTAACTAAATCTAATGTTCATTTTATATGGATGCAAGACCTACTGTAAAAACTTTTTTTTATGCTCAGATGCAATTGCTTCTTCCGACTACTTTTGATGTACTGAAGCGGATGTGGCTTATTTGAGAGGTACATTGGTTCACTTCGGGCATGCTCAGATTCTGCTCTGGTGCTGTAACCTTGCATGATCTTCTGAGGTTTCAATGCATAATAAGAGCTTTCATTGACAGCCTGAGCCCGTTTTCACATTAAGTATGTGGAAACTCACTTTGCACCATGTGTAAATGCATTGCCCTGAAGAGCAGAGAGAGCTTCAGTAGACTGACAAACGGACTCGCTCTGCGAACTTCAGAGGAAGGGTCAAGGTTCATTTTATGTTTCTCGTGGGACCCTTCTGACCCTAAGAACAATGCTTTATTGAAGTGTACAGAAACCACTCAATATATCAAAATGTGATTAGTGCTTCTTGTCCAACAGATGGTCCAGAACAACTCGATTTGGTTCTTTCATGCTTTCCAGCTCGTTTGATTTTGTAATGGTGGGGAGGTGAAAAGTCATCAAGTGGAAAAGCTTGGGTTGGCCCTTGAAATATAGCCAAGGACTGTATCATTATCTCACTGGCAGTCATGTAACGAAGAGTGTAGCGGTAATGGCAGTCCTGTTAAAGAAACAGCCTTCAGCGTGTCTAGAGGTTGTCTTATTAGCAAAAACTATTAAAAAAAATTCCCAAACAGATACTTTATGTTATGGCAAGATTATTTCCATTGCTTCAACTCAGAGTATGTCCATAATAAAAAATAACAGTAAAACTGCTGGTATGCAGCAGTTATCCATTTAATTTTACTGAATGGCTTGATTCTGGAATACCTCATTCTGATATATAGTACTGTACACTTCTATTCAGAAGTTTGGGGAGAGTACGATTTTTTTTGGTTTTGAGGTCTCATGTTCCCCAGTAAAAATAGCATTATTGTGAAACTTTATAAATTTATCGGTGTGATGGCAAAGGTGTATTTTCTGCAACTCTAGTCTTCCATTCAACATGATCCTTTAGGAACTATGTTAATTTCCTGATTTGGTGCTTAAGAAGTAGTACTGGGTTCGAGTCCACCTAATTTGAGTCCAAGTTGAGTCCAAGTCTTTGACCAGTCGAGTCTGAGACAAGTCCGAAATGGGCAGAGTTGAACTCAAGTCCGAGTTCCAAAAGACTGAGTCCGAGTCGAGTCCAAGTCCAGTGAAACACTACCATTTATCAGTACCTTAAACTTGTTTTAATCTTTACAACTAGAAAAGGGTATTAAAATGTAACAAAATCAAACCTCTATTGCCATTTTGATTTTAAGACTTTTGGGTGAGCCACACCTGCATATATAATCATATTTACAGGTTTACTATGGTATAATGCTTTTACAATAATTAGTAAATAAAACAAGAAATATTTTTTCACTGTTTGGACATTCATGGGGACAGTAACAGACTCAACGCTTATGAGGGCGTCGATTTTTAACCGTGTGCCGTGTCCATCATTCGATGCACGTCCTCCTTCAAGATCTCGACTCCCCGTCCCCTAAAAGCATTTCAGAAGATGCTGGGTCTGATGGCCGCAGGGCGTGAACATGCTGTCATGGGGCAAAGTCTACTCATGGTAGACTTTGAAAAAAGTCTATTTTTTCCTCATAACAGGAAAAAAGAAAAATTTTACGTTTTAGTTTTTAGTTTAACTTTTGACCCATAAAAAAACTTTACCACAAATATGTTAGAAACATTGTTTTCTGTAAAAGCTGCCACTATTTTAAAAACAAAACAGTTATTTGATTCCTTAAGTATAACGTTACCCTTTCAGTCGAATCACTTCGACGTTACATATGGGAACTCGCCAGAGAGACCAATTTGCCTTTGAGCTTTT
>JAUCMU010000151.1:6647153-6665720 GCA_032275025.1 Enteromius treurensis
AAGCTCAAAGGCAAATCGGTCTCTCTGGCGAGTTCCCATATGTAACGTCGAAGTGATTCGACTGAAAGGGTAACCAGGATAATATACTAAAGTAGGTATTGAAGATAAATACACAATCAACTTAATGTGTGATTTTAACAGTTTTGCCATTAAATGATTGCATGTTCAGTTCATCCTAAAATCTGTCTGGTCTAGTGGATTGACTTGTTTCCTCAAGATATGGATTACATCCTCTTGCAATAACACAATAATTATTGTCAAACAACAGGACAACATTGATGTCAAGTCATTGTGCTATATGTAGCCTACATGAACATGTGTTTGCTTTTAAGTTATTTGGTAAAATATTCAGAATCAGCTTATTTCACCAAGTGTGTGCAGACACAGAAGGAAGCTCTGGGTACAAACATGCATAAATAGATACATATATCTGACATGACAATAAAAATATCTGAATAAGACATAACAATATAAAATAATGTGTATGAATCTGGAACAGAATATCTCTGTACAGATTTGTGCATTATTTATATATAGCTGTATGGAAAATATGTATTTACATATAGTATAGTACCTGAGAGAGAGGCAATGATTGAAGATGGAGAGTAAATTATAGAAGACAATAATCTGGACAATAATATACTTTTGGTACTGCTTTTGATATTTTTGAAAATAATAAATGATTGTAATTGCAGTTTTTTTATCTTTCGTGTTTTCTTTATACTGTACAGAGATGTACAGTATAATGCAGTATAATACAGTATATGTTTAGGTTTAGAGGTAGGAGTGGGATTAGAGACTATAAAAATAGTTTTAAATGCTATGTTGTTATGAAAATGGCTATTTTCCTGTCAGTTGCATTTTATATCCTTTTATATTTACTAATAAATGGTAGGTTTAGGTTTGGGGATGGGTTTAGGAGTCTAAAAATCGCAATCGCTTTTCCTATAAATATCTTAATTATATAAAAGACATACAAAACTATTTTACAGATTTTAACAAAACAAAAAATACGCAGCCATTTGTAGTTTTAAGTACGTCTAATACTTTTTAGCATTTCAGTAAAAACATATAAAATGCATGTTTTTTGCTTGCAAATGTTATGTATTTGTCACGCCCCCCAGGCATTCCATGTCCGTGTGATCTGTGTTTTTGTTTTCATTCAGTCTCCCTCGTGTGCTCCTGTCATCTGTAACCCCGCCCTGCTCCTTTGTGTGTTAATTGTCTCCCCAGGTGCTGTGAGTCTGTGTAATCAGTGTCTTGTATTTAAGTCCTGTCTTTCTGAGTTCCTGTCAGGTGTTGTTAATGTATCGTGTTGTGTCCACGTGTGCTCTGCGAGCTCTCCGCGTTTTCCTTTGCTTTTTCTTTGTTTATTAAAGTTTAGTTTTAATTCAGTTCTGCCTCCGTGTCCTGCCTGCCGTGCCCGTGCCTTTGCCTGAGTTCCCAAGGGAAGCGAGAGCGCGAGCTCTGTGCACAGCGCGCAACTTGTGACAATATGGAATGACAGTTTTATAAAATAGTAAGTATTGTAGTAGTAATAACAACTAATTGCTATTACTATAGGCAACTAATGCAACGTTTATTTTGGTTTATATAAAACCAATATTATTATCCATATTACTTTTATAAATGTTAATAATAATTCATTTGTTATTAGCAGTTCAGTAAATAATAATAACAATAATAAATAGTACTATTTTACTGTAATATTAAAAACAACAATACATTATGTGTTATATTATAGTTGATAAAATGACAAATAAAATGTTAATACTAACGTTTTAATATTTACTTTACCAATAGTAAGAAATTATTTTAAGTATAATAATTATTAGTAATAATATCACAACTTGAATGTACTTGAACATACACAACTTGTATAACAATTTTTAATATTCAAAATAATAATTAATCACTGCTACTATGATTCATTAGTAGCAGCAGTAGTTGTAGTAGTAATAATAATAATATTACGTATAATTAAAACATTTTGTTTTTATTTATTCATATTTTTTTATATTCTAGTTTCATCACAATTTGAATATTATTATCATTTTTTTATAGGTTCAGAACTTTAGTTCAGCTTAGACAGCAACAATTCACTACATTTACTATGATATATTAATAATGATAATAATAATAATAATTAGAGGTTCCATGATACATAATTACATTACATTACATAAATTGTAAAAAAGTGACATTTTATCTGTATTTATAGGTCTCTTGAACAAATGAATAATTCTGATTCTGGTAGAACTCTCAACATGCTGTACACAGAGACTTTGAGGAACTCTTAACACTTCTTCTGTATGTCTGAGAGATGCAGCGCTGTGAATTTACGTAAGGCCCGAGCTCAGCTTTGTAAAACCAGAGCGCTGATTCTGGATCAGTCTATTTTGACCTTTCTGCCAGATGGCATTACAGTGTGTGGTGTTCGGAGCCAAGCTGACGATGGAGGTGCACAGCCTCGGGCTCTGACGATTGGCATACTCATCTCTCTCCATGCAATGAGTTTGACATTACGCCCCTTCCTCACCCCAAACAGATCTGCACAGAAACATGCTTATATAACAACACACACAGCGAAGAACAAATCGGTCTCCAAAGTCACTGCAGGAGTTTAAAGTGACCTAAAATATACCGGGTAAACCGAGACACCAAATGCTGTAATACAGGAGTTCATAGTTACATTGTCAAAATATGCATTTGCATTCACGAAACAACCTTGTGATTGCATAATAGTGTACATCAACAATCCCCCAGAAGCACTGAGAAACAGACAGCATCTCACAGATGTATCGTGAAAGAAAAGATCACAGCTATGTAATATTTATAAAAGATGTGATTAAATATGTTTAGAACCGATACTTTATGCTCATTGCTGTAATATGTACAATAATGACAGGAGCAAAAACGGTTAACTTTTAAAACCTCACGTGACGGTCTGGGTTTATATAGGGCTTTTCAAATGCTCGGGATGAAATGAGAAAAACAGTTTTAAATGCAAAACAAACAATAAATAAATATGCAATAAACATTTTGAAAATGCCTCAAGTTAGTCACTAAATAAATAAGTCAATAAATGAACAAAATGAGGTCAATTTGCATTTAAAAATTTGCTATATGTTTCATTAAGTCATTAAATATGTCAATAAATATGTATGTCAATAAACAAATGAGACAATAAATAAATCAATAAATGTAATAAGTGTAATACACAAATGCCAAGTAAATAAATAAACTGAGTGACTGACTGATTGATGGATTCTAGTTAAACACATATGATAAGTGATTACATTTAGATTAGCAGATATTAACATCTCAGAAAGTCCTACATTCATAAATGAAACACAAACATCATTTAGAAAACAAATCCTGTAGATACAGTGTTTTTAATCTATTTTTATAGGAAACCTATTGCACGAGTTAAAAGATATATATGTATACACACACACACACACACACACACATATATATATATATATATATATATATGTGTATAGATTTGACAATTATGCAGAGCATTTCCATTCATTCCATAGCCAAATTGGAGATCAGGGTAAACCTGCATGGATCTGTTATCACATTCTGAGGATAAATGAGAGCTCTTTCAGTGAGGCTGCAGCATATCATTTACTGGGGGAGTAATGAGAAGGCTCAGGGAAGGCAATTAACATTTAAAATGAGAATCAGCTCATTGGAGATGGCAGTGATGCCATGGGCCTCTGTGTTCTGTGAGACTTAGCAAATATTTTACAAATTCTGGACAATAAGAATGAAAGGGAGGATAGGGAATGTCCCGTTGTCTCTATAGGCATACTGTGCATTCATTTTGACATTTTACATTTAAATTTTCAGTCACTCTGTCTGAAGGTCTCTACACAAAGTCTGTGTGAAGTGCGTCCATCTGAGAGAGGACAAGATTTGAGCAACAGTTTGTGATATAATGCACTCATGCTGTGCAGCCTTGTCCTGTGCTGTCTGCTATGCATTTCATTCCAACAAGCACAATGTAGAGAAACATACTAAAGGGGAAACTGCAAGTACTACAAATGAGTACAGAAAATATCCACAGCTGAGTTATGATTTTAGATATTGCTAACTGAATATTTAATAAATATATAGTTTTTTTTTTTTTTTCATTATATGTATTGTTTGCTTGTTTTGTTAAAAAAAATACAATATTTCATAGAGAAATACATTGCTTCCAAAGAAGCATATTAACCCTCAGATAGTGTTTTGGTCATTTTGACCAAGAGCAATTTTTTTCTCCCCAAAAAAGTTACTTAATGCATTTGCATTTGACTAAGATTTACTGACTTTGCCCACACAGGGTATAACTACTTCAACTACTACTTCAGCCTACATACAGTAATTATGCCATATTATCACCTATTAGTATCAATCTTTTTTCAGCTTGTTTTCTTTCAATTAGGACGTGTTTGTTATTATTTTTGGAACACAACAAATGTCTTGGTTAAACATTAGAGCATGGTAGTGTGATACACAATGGAATGTTTTGTCATATTTTGTTTAATATTGACAAAATAATGCATAAATAATGCTTTTCTCTGAAAACCGGAGGTGCATAAACTCAGATTAATGAGGCCTACAATAAATCAATAATACAAAACAATTGTAAAAAAAAACATTTGACAAAAAAAAAAAAAAAATGAAACCCATGTTTTATTGATAATATTGCAGAACAAGAGATTTAGTTATTATTTTAGGCCGGGAACACAAACAAGTGTTATTTTTGTGCCATTTTTTCAAGAGCTTTTTCATAAACAGGGCATGCTAGTGTGATAAACGGTGGTTTTTCACAATATGTTATCTAATTAAACAAAACTATCCACAAATACTGATTTTTTTCTCTCACAAACTGACGTACGTAAGTTCAGACTGAAGAGGCCTACCACAAATCAGCCCCAAAAATAAATACAAAATTAGTCCAAATTATAAGGAAACAAGCTGGAAAAAAAACCCATTGATAGCAATGTACTATTATTTGGTGATAATAAGTGATTTATAAAAAATAAATAAATTATATGCCAGTCATTTTTGACTGGGCACACCACAAGTCTCATAGGGTTTTGAACACAACCTGAGGATTGAATCAATAAGCCACTTGAACCTATAGTTATTTTACCCATAAAGGCACCTAGAAACAGTTCATTGATTTTATTTATATCGATTTAAATGTATTATTCATAAATATTGGAATAAATAGTTCTTCCATATAAATTATTCTACAATGCTCCTAGCCATTCGTAGTTACCCAGCAACACACCAATCGGTGCATTAATATCGACTGTGGAGTCACAGGTGTGAGTTTATAGTCATTTTACAGCTTGGCTTTGAACGTGACTCATCTAATACGAGTTTACAGTTGGAACAGTTTCATAAAGCATCATTTAACAACATCAGAGCTCATGGTGGGTCTGTCTCCAAAGTTTTATTCTTTCATCATTTTTTCTATGGAGATTTTTACTGTTACCGCAGGCCTATACTGTATTGTAGCCCAAAACTCTGTATCATAACTACATGTCTCCTAAAGTACAGGGAGAGCAATTCAGCCAAGAGCCTAGCCCTGCATTTCACAGCTTGTCCTTCACTGCTCAAGTCTGAAGGACACGTGAGATCCTGTGAATGGCCAATCAATCAATCTCCTGCAGAGGAACAACCTCTCATGATGGGAGGTTTCTCAGTTTACTCATCTCCTGCTCAGTGTCATACTAGTCAGACAGTGTGACATGAGGTCTGCTCTGAAACCTAGCTGATTCACCTACTGTCTACTTAAACAGCAGCTTTCTAAGGCAGAAATCTCACAGAGCCTCATAGCTTATTTGCACGATTAAACAGCCAAGGAGTTTGACATTAGCATGTTGCTAAGCTAATGCAACTAGGCTTATTGGGAAAAAAAAAATGTTTGACCTCTTCCTTGCTGGTTAGCTGGTCCATATGTATGAATGTAAACTTGCTCAGTAGGACACCTGGTACGATACTACACTTAGGTATCCTGTCACAATTAAAGCATGGCTGCTTCAGTAAAGGCATTTTTATCGCATGTTTACTTTAGCTCACTCAAGACCAATTTGTGCGTATTCATAAGAGGTGGAAAATTCATCCCAATTCGTAAACCCCAGTGACAGGTACGTTTAGGGGGTGGGGTTAGGTGTATTTATACAATTTATACAGATGTATACAATTTAGCAAAAATCGCATGAATTTGTTCGATTTACCAAAAAAATCATATGATTCCTTCAAGTGAGGTTGTTCGAATTTGTACGAATTAGCCACCTCGTAAAATATGTACGAATTGCCATGAAACTGGACTGGCTCACTCCATTATGGTCGGGTTTAGTTAGGATTGCATCTCTCGTCATTTACTCACCCTCACGTGAGACAGAAAAAAAGAAAGACGCCTTTTAAATATTTTTTGAAAATATTTCAGCTCAGCTTGATTTGGAAAAAGAGCAGTAGAGTAGGTTTTTAAAAAACAAAAATAAAATAAAAATTAATTAGAAAAAAATGAAGCACAAAAATATCTAACTTAAATAAATGTTTAGCAGCCACAAGCCTGCAGATTAAAAAAAATACCAGAAAATACATTACTTTGTAGGATTCAAAGTGCCACTGAAAGATGTTGGTTGACAGCCAGTTAACTTTCGGTGTGTGTAAAATTCAATCCTAATCTCACAGGCTGCCCCAATTGAATAAGAAGATACACCCATCCATGATTGGAGAATTCCCTTGAGAGACAGGTGATGGGGTTCAGAGTTATGGAGGTAATGGTGGGGGGGTGGAAAACAAAGCAACATTTACAAAGAGAGAGCGACTGCTTTCTTTTCTATTTCCGTCCTGCCTAAAATCGTCTGAGCGATGTGAAGCTGTAGCATGTCTGTTCTAGTAAACTTCAAACTCTGCTTTCTTTTTTTTCATTGCCGCTCTCAAACAGCGAACTGACAAATGTGATCTTTTGTCAGGAACAAGAAGCTTTGTTAAGGAAGTTCCACAAGCAAAAATAATTTGCTTAAAAGCTGCAGGAGCATTTTGGGTTGTAGGGCACATTCTGAAGCGAGAATACAATTGCAACCAATCCAGATCTAATGTGGCTAACTGAAGAAAAAGGTTAAAAGCGCTGTTGCCAGTACAACATCAAATCTGCAACAATGAGAGCTCGAAAACCTTTCCGAAACCTTTCATCTAGAACAGCCAGTTTAACAAACAAAAAGTTACATGCATTGTTTGACTGAAATGAGAGAGCCTTTTTTCGCCATTCACACATACAAAGGGTCACTAATTATTTCAATCCACGTCTTTACCATAAAAGTAGTCCTTCAGGAAGAATCTCCCTGGGCGTCCATAAAAACGAGAATGAACTATATCATAAAAATGAGGCCGTAATAGAATTATGATCACATCACTAAAGAGAAGTAAATTTAATCTTTTTGTTTTCAGGATAAGCAGTGGTGCTTTTCTAGTTGTTGTTTCTCGACAGTTTTGTGGTATTACACAGGCAACGATAACCTTCTATACATAGCGGTCAGGAAATCCTCTTTTATCGCAGCACAAAGAAAGCAATGGCTTTCTTGAGCTGCCTTCAGATCCATCTCATGATGGGTGTACAAAACAGATCAGGATAAAACAAGCCAGAGTGCGATGCTATATTTCCTCCGAGGCAGTAGTATAATGGCCTGGATCTTGGCTGTGATAGATTTTTCTTTGACGGCGCGTAAAGAAAATTTTCACACTATCAGGATTTCATCTGTAAGCGCAAACAATGGCAAGATGGGTCCCCGCCTAGTTTATTTGTTTCACGTTTGTTCTTCATTCCCGGTGGGTAATAGTTTGCAGAGAAGTGTCATTGACTAAAACAGACAAACATTTAAGCCGAGAGGTGCCTTGACTGTAAAACAGTCTCCGAAGCCACCACTATTGATTTCTTGTCCAGGGTGCACAAACAGAGGGCCAGGGGAGACTACCATCTTTATCGGTGCCTTCCATCTCCACTCTGACTGATAGGTTCGGTCATGAGCCCCGGGTAACGGTTTTGTCCTCTACATACATGGGTGATGCTAAAACCCCACAGCATTGTTTACTTCTACAGCCCTGTCATGAGCGAGCGCCGGGGCTTACGGTTCTGAACTAACGGACTGATACAGTCAGACCAGGCAATAGAGCGATGGCAACAAAAAGCAATTCAGAAGGACACACGGTATTTAAAAATGTCAGCTTCACTAAAAGGATGATTTCTTGTCTTGAAAGTTTTGCAATTAAAGGTCAAGCTGTTTTATACTCTGTTATATGGTGCTGTAAGACTTTATATCCACGAGAAGTGAGCGAGTAATACCATAAAATTCACAATGAAAGTGAACTTCGATTAGCTTTTGACTAAAGCAGTATTTTATAGAATACTTGAGCCAGGCTCTTGCTATTTTGCATCTTTGCTTTGCACAACGCTACATTTTTCCTATGTATTATTTAAAGGAACCGTATGTAAGAAATATATTGTAATAATCATAAAATGTCTCTGTTATGTTCAACATGCACTGAGAAAACATGTTAATTTCAAGTAATCAAATCACTGACAGCAGTCGTAGAGCTTGGATATTCTCGTTTAAAAAGTGCAGTTGCAGCCCTCAACTGATGTTTATGTTGTCATGTTTTGTTTTGGCCTGAAGCTCCACCCTCCATCTATCTCCCAATCACAAAGTCAGTAGTGTTTCGGCATCCAGGTTGCCTGTTTGGCAGAAAATACAGTGCATTTTTTTAATTCATTGTCATGTTCGTTCGTTCCTGTTGGTGTCGTCAACGATGGCAACCTGAGTGTGCGTCAAGTCCGAAAAGAAAGGGCATTTGGACTGCAATACCTAGTTCTACCACAAGATGTCAATTCTACATACGGTTCCTTTAATTAAAAAAAAAAACACATTAAATGAAATGCACAAACATAAAATGACTTGAATATAAATGTTTGATTTAATTTGAAGTCTATTGAAGGGCGGAAAACCAAAAACTGTCCTAAAATATGATTGTGAAGAAAAAGCCCAATTAAAAAAGGAAAACGTTATTAATAATTCTTATAATATAGTGATTATGCTTATTAACAATAAAAGTATTTATTTAAAACAACACGTAATTCCTTTGAAAATAACGATTAAGATGTGAACACTCACATGGAAAACATGTTTACTTGTTGATTATGCCACATTATATTTTTTACAGTCATTAAAATTAAAAATATTTTAAAAATTCGAAAAATTCACAAATAATTACAAAGAAAAGGCAAGCGATGCATTGAATTTAACAAGAATTGTGAAACATACTCTAATAATCTTTCATTCACAACATATATTTTTTTTTATTTGTATGAAAGCAACATGAATACAAACAGTACTTCGCATACTGCTTAACTAGATTTCCCCCTCTTTTTTATTATTGTGGATATGATTGAACAAATAATAAGTATAAGAACAAAGTACAGCTCCTCCAAACTTGCCAAGATCTATTCACATCAGTTGGCCATCAAGATAATTTGTGATAACTGACATCACATTTGACCAAACAAGCTAACGATGCAGTAATTAAATTTGACAGTGCGGTTTCACTCACGCACTAAATTATGAGAAATGAACCTGATCGTTCGCAAACATCCATCAAGGCATCATCCGTACCATTAAACAAACCTTGAAGTTATTTTTCGAGACATATCATTCTCTGAGGAGAACACATAATGAAGACTGACCCAGAGAGAACAACTGTCAACATGAGGAGAAGTAGTTCTCTCCATTCTTCACGTGAGAGGCATCTCCCGGGCCCTGCAGAGAGCTGTCAAGCACTTGAAGAGCACACGCGGTGCAAAGAATAACTCAATTTGTAAAAAGAAGCCATCAGGCGAACACAATAAAATAAATATATAAAAGGTAGGCAGGGCATATGGAACGAGACACCTGTTTCCACTTGAATACACGGTGACAGGTAAAGAGAGGTGGCCCTCTCTGAGGAACAAGGGTTTTAAAATGGCTACAAGATGACAGGGCAGAGACAGCTTGGAGTCTCCACCCTGCAAGCCATTCTAATAACTTAAGGAAGTTGAGGATAACTGTGTTTCTGCGCAAAGTATAACATATTTGGCTGCTTGTAATGTAATGTTACAAGAATAAATGCTTTTAATTCTACATTAAAACAGTTGTCATGATACTGTAAAACACATTCTGATCCATATTTTCAACATGACCACATTAACAAGGTATTTGTATATAAAGCGGGGTTGCATTTCTAGCACGCATAGGTTTTTTGCATGTTTGTACAGTACAGCCACTAAAACATTAACATCTACAGCTAGAGTTCGATCAACAATTATTATACCAATTACTGATCGATAATTGATCGATAAACCTCAAACATCCAAATATAAACACCCATAAAATATAAACATATAATATAAACATCTATATCCCACACGCATTTCAAAAGCTTCATGCATTTATCAAGTCAGTTATCATTTATTAAGTCAGTAAGTATAGAAAGGTGGTCAAAGTTAAGTTTAAATATGCAGCCTTAAGTATAGTTCAACATTTCAAGGCATGATTAAACTTAGGTTTTCAATAATTACAGAGATTACAGTAAAGGTGCAGAGTTCGTTAAGATTTTATCATAAGGCAATCCTAGTGAATACCACAAGTCAGGTGTCATTCAACTGTTATGACACACAAAATAAACTCCACAGCGTTTTATGTTGTTATTGACTAACCTTAATAGTCCAATTGATTCTTTTCTCTAGGGTCATCACATAAAACTACTCAATTAAAAAGACAAATTAAAAAAGGCCGACTGTCTAGGGGCGAAATTGCTCTCATGCTTGGCTAAATCAATCTGTTTACTGTACACTCCCCTGAGCATTTTGTGAAATAACAAAGTTAACAATGTAGCTTCATCTCCCTATTGGAAACGCACTGAACACCGGTCATATGAGCCACAAAGCAGCCTCGGTTCTGCTGAGAAAACATAACCAATCTAATTACACTTGATCACAGACATCTGACATACCGAAGCTGGTCAGAAGTTTCATTTTCAGCTCTGGATTTGATGACAGACAAATCCTTTTAGACCGATTTCATTGTACCTATTGATCCAAGAGCTGGAGTTTATGGGATGAAAGCAGAGATTGCCTCGGTTCTCTTGTTTCTCATCCCACTCATCACACTCACACAAACAATGCTCTGTTTATCATTACCTCAAGTCACAAAGATTTTGTTTAATCATAATATTCATGAGACGTCAGTCGACTGTGTGGGAATGACCTTGGCTTCATCATTCAGAGAGCTCAGAGAGTCAGGCAATATCAAAGGGGACCCAGTCCCTGAGATCTAGGGCAGTGACATCACCCCTCCCATCCGTCACAGGCCCTGCTGTGGAACCGGCTCTCTGGGGAAGAAATTAGACATTACTGCGTTTCTTTAGCTGGAGGTCTAATCCTCCGTGACTGCTGCCGTGTTGCTAGAATCATGAGATGTGGAGAGAGAGTGTGCAGCGAGACACCTGACATTGATTAATGCAAGAAACAAAAACGGCAAAAGAGGCAGCCACAATATATATCCAAAGTCAAGCAAAACAAGTCTCGCTGAAATGTATTTGTCGTCTCTGACGAATGAGAAAGCACCACTGACATTGCCCTGCCTGATCCAGTTTGCGATTGGCCCGGCTCTTAGAAATGCCAATGCACTTTATAAAGACTGGTAACGGTTGAGGCACACCTGTTTTTTGGCCCCCGAAAGGGTCAGAAAGATAAGAAACCAAGCTGAAGCAGCAAAGCAAGCACATTAGAAGCTGCAGTAATGCATACACATAAAACTTCAACTGGATCCACACAGAAACTGATATACTGTATGGGCAAAATTCAAACAGTTACAAAATCTACCCTTGTCAAGGGCTAATAATAAACGTTTGCAACCTGCCTTATTTTAATTAGTAGGTATTAAATAAATGATTTTATGCTCAGCAAAGCTGAATTAATTTGCTGAAAAATATTATTATAATCTAAAATAACTGAAAAACTAAATATATTTTCCAAATGCATTTTATTTCCCTGATGGCAAAGCTGAAGTCTTCAGTGTCGCACCATCCTTTAGAAATCATATTAGCGTGCTTATTTCTTATTTTCAGAAAACAGCTGTACTGTATAATTTATTTTTATTTTTTTTGTAAACTGTGACACTGAAGTTCAAAACAACAGCATTTATTCGAAAGAGAAATAGTTTGTCACATTATAAATTATAAATATCTTTGCTGTTACATTTCAACAATTTAATCTGAGTCCATGCTGAAAACTTCTGAATGTGATAACACTTTAAAAAGACTAAATGATCTGCAGGCTATATTTATAATATCACACAATCTCTTAATGCACTTAATAAAGTATATTAGAGGCTATATATTACCTGACATGTAAAGATTCTTTTAATTGTTGTTATTATTATTATTATTATTTATTTATTTAATTTGATGACACAGCCAAAGATGAAGAATACAGTGGACTGCCAAATTTGTCACATGCTAATTAATCAATCCACTCGCTCCCCTAGTGGAAAGAGCTCAGATTGAGGCCATTATTAATGGGAAGAATTCCTCATTCACGCCACCCATTTATTCTGTGGTGTCTCTCACGCCTGTCAATTTATGGGACTCAGGAGTGTACCTGAGACCAGCGAGAATGCTCAGCCTTCTCTGCCTCTCAGATTGTGCAGTGCAAGCACAACCAGCAGGGCACATTTAGAGGCGAATTTACATTATTTATGAGGAGACCATTGGAACTCCTGTTCTTAATTATTTTACAAATTTCCATAAAATGCACTTGCCATTATGCCTGCTGTGTTTTAAATAGTACATGTCAAACAGAAGAGCACAAGTGAATAAGTGGTAATGTGCGCAATTCAATTCAATTCTGCCTTTATTGCTGATTGATCATGTTTACTCATCAATATCACGATCCGAGTCTTATAATAGGTTTAGGGCAAAATTGCACCAAGAATGGCTCTGCTGTTTCCTAGGTTACTTTTTCTATCCAATCACAAAACATATCAGCTATTGTTGTCCAGCACCTCAAAGGCCATAAAAGGTAGATTAAATTAGAAGACTTTGGTAAAGCTCATTCAGCATAGCCTTGGGTAACAAACAAGAAAATGGAAAGAAAATAAAGAAATTATGTTTGTTCCTCCTGTCTACAATACTTCAAACTCATTCAGTTCAAGGCCATTAAAGGATAGAGAGATGTAGAAAACAAAAATGGCTTATATGTAAACAAATTCTAAAGCATGTCAATAAATGTGTACAAGGGCATTTCTTAAATTTGATGCAGAGAACCTTGCAAACTTTGACAAATTTAAACCCAGCAGTTTGTACTCTAAACTGATTTTACTGGTTGAAATAGAAAAGGTACACTATTTAGAAATTTCTGATTAGAATTTCTACAAATTGGCTGAATGATATGATCTTTGTAATCATACATATACAATTAATTCACATTTATGTTATGACGCATACAGTACAAAATTACAAATAGGAGTATACACCTATAATGCACCGATGTCTTCTTATAACAGCTCCAGAGCTTTTTAAATTTTAAGAGCAGTGAGTTTTATTTTATTATTTGCTCATATTGACATAGTAGACAGCAGTATATGTACAGTATATTAGGCTGCTGTCATAGATGTAATATAAACATGCACTTTTGTTTCCAGCTGTTTACTTTCACAGACATGATCAACTGTGTTTCTGTAACTAATGTGTGTATTCAACATACGTTTGTGTATTTGACAGTTTAAGTGCAATAAGGCATGAAAGAGTGGTAAGACATGATAATTAAAACCAAAAACATTTTTGTCAAAGGTATGAGCTGTAAAGGCACAGCGCTATTCTGGAAAAGGTGCAGCTCATTTGCATTTAAAGACATGCACAAAAACAGCCTGTTTGTGCTTCCACTCAAAACAGGTATTTTTAAAATGATTTAATAAATTATATTTATGGTCTTTTGAGCCGAGACTTTAAAAACACATTCTGGGGACACCTGAAACTCATATTTGCATGTTGTAAAAAGGGGCATAATAGGTGCCCTTTTTAAATAAGATTTGCACACTACCCTCATTCAACTTTATCTGTAGTGAATACTGCTTCAAAAATATTCATAAAAATATCTAAATTGTTTAAAAATATATTACAAGTATGTGTTTGAAAAGGCATTACAATAAGCTACTTGTTGTGGTCCTGGGGGAAATTATTCTACGAGGGAATGCAATGTAATGCAACACCAGCAGACTGATAAAAACCAGTGGCCAATTGCAGCCAATCAGAATTTAGCAAGCTTGTGCATTTTTCTTTGCAATATGGTTTCTTTAACGTCCATACACTGGGCGGTTTTGTGGGCATATAGTCTGCATTATTTACAATTTGAAGAGAGTAACTGCAAAATCTTATTTTAAAAGATGCTATGGACGTTCTAACAGGTTCCCAGCAAACACAAACTAGTATTTTGTTAAATTGGATTTCCAGTGGAAAAAAACAAAGAGAACAAAATAAATACAATTACAGAAACTCAATGCTGCAGTGGCACATAAACTACACTCTAATACCAACAGCACGAACACCTGTGAGTGGCACGAAAACCACAGCGCAACCTGCAAGCACACACACAGCATCTCTAGTTTCTGACTTCATTACTATCACATGGAGTAATTTTATCATTATGGTTGTTGTCTTATACTGACTGTGGAAGCGTTCGGTAAAAACAAAGGTTTAGTTATCAATGAGCAACACATTGGAGGCTATTTCCCCAGGCACAGCCTTTAAATAATGTCCTGGCTTGGAGTCAGACCGTAGAATAATCAGACAGTCCTTAAACAGCACTGGCAGAATGATTTATTCCCACTTTGGTGCCCAGATTAGGTTTTTAATGTATTTAACGGATTGCATCCCTGTGGTGAAAACTGAATGAGCAGAGGGGGGCACCTCGTGCTTCTACTGTGTGACCCTAAATTAATTTTAATATTTGACAAATCAAATACACTTAGCTGGGAGACCTGGCTCCGGGAGAGAAGATTTATGAGACATTATAAAATGTGTGTGCAGTGAGGGTTGACTAAATACACCTCCATGATCCTCTTCGGGGAATGAGAGACCTCCAGGAGCCCGAGGTCATGGCGTTTTAGGGAGGAGGTCAAAGCGGTCCTCTTTCGTGGTGTCGTGTGTAGTGTTCAGAACAGCTGGAATACAAAAATCAGCCTTGAGAAACAGCCACATCAATCTGCTGATATGATTACTAACGCTGCGGGCATTGCAGAGCAATGTTAGAGCTTGATTTTTATTGACATTGCTGGGACTATAGTCGGGTTCCATTAATGAAATGGATGGTGAATATGCATTTAAAAACACATGCAAAATATCAGTTCTCAGCCTTAGACGGCATGCTCAAAGTCTTCATAAAAAGACACAAAAAAATGCACATAAATAAGCTTCAATTCTTGGAAATGTATCAGTCCACCAGGACACAAACGGAAAAAGAATTTACTAATACGGTTCCATTGTTAACTAGTACTGCATGAACAATTAACTATATTTATTAATATTTTATATATATATATATATATATATATTACATTTACTAGTCACGAGTGTTAAAGAGTTTCATTTTTACATAATTTAATGTTTTACATTTTTTGTTGTTTAATGAACAAGTAATTATTTATTTATTCTCCATTAATTCCAAACCTGTAAATATTTTTTTGGTTGTTGTTGTTGTTGTTTTTCTCCATAAAATTGAAGTCAAAAAGGTTGAAAATACACTAAAACAAAAAGACTAAAAAAAACACAGTGAATAACTGTAACAATCCATGTCAATTGAAATAACCATAATAACTGCATAAAAAAATATTATTATTAACCTTTTAAAAAAAGAATTTAAAAAAAGCTAGTTCATGTTATGCATTAATTATCTTGTTTGTTAAATGTTACTAACAAGGTCTTCGACCTTCACAACAACTTGTCACTTGATTTGCCATCCTCACCACATTCTACAGGGGAACCATTGAGAGTGGGCTGACCAGCTGCATCACTGTCTGGTAAGGGAACTGCAGTGCTGCTGACCGCGACCCTACAACGGACAGTGAACACGGCCGCAAAGATCATCGGTACTCCTCTCCCCTCCCTTCTGGACATTTTCCTTGCTTCAGGTAAAGCCCCCAGTATCGTATACCCCTCCCATCATCTCTTCCAGCTCCTGCCATCAGGAAGACGTTACAGAAGCATCAGAGCCCGCTCTGCAAGACTGCTCAACAGCTTTTTCCCCCAGGCTGTGAGAGCCCTCAATTCCAACCACCTCACCCCCCTCTGAAATCCTTATCCACCATGTAAATGTTGAAAAACTCAAAACACAATTTTGCAATTCGGAGTGCTCTACACACAGGTGAGTGGGCTTGACAAACTACCTGTAGTAATGCATCCTTTCATCTCTATATGCACCAGACACTTTCTTATTAACACTTATTAACATGTTACAAGGTCCTAATAAAGACAAATAAACAAATGTTTACTTGTCAACGCACCACAAATCTTTTTGCACTATTTGCTTCTTATCCTTTAAATTTCTTTTCTGCACATTATCATGCACAGTTACTATGTAAACTACTTGTATAGTCTGTCTTAGGTTATGTGTATGTATAGTCAATTATTTATAGTATATGTATAGTTACATAGGTTTAAAAAATTGTTTCTACTGTACGTCTAGTGTATTTAGGTTCATATTTATGTTTATTTATGTAGCACCGTGGTCCTTGGAGACACGGCATTTCGTTCCACTGTATGTCCATGTAGCGTAATGATAATAAAGCTGGACTCAAGTTAATTTACCTGCCAATTATTTTTATTTTTTTTCAATACACATGGTTTCAAAGCAGCTTTACAGAGTTTCATCCAGTTTAAAGCTGTATGTGGATAAACCTGGAAGCATTTGAAGTAGTTGTAAATTGGGGTTATTAATTATTTGTTATGCAGTAATAGAGTATTATGAATCTATAAGGTCTGACATCATTTATAACAATTAGGTGTAGTGACAAGCCCAATTACTGTTTGGTGATGTACATCACTGCCACTGTTAAACGATGCATAAACAACAGGGTTTAAGTACCAAAAAGTACATTAAAAACAAACATCTTCAAACATAACTATAATCTGGTCTGTCTGCCCTTAAACATAGTTAAAAAAGAAACATTATTATTGGTCAAACTGATCTGCAAAAGGGACTTTGTCGATAGTTTACTCGTAACTTTGTTAGATCAGCGAAATTATACTGCAACACGGTTTTCACCTTGAACTTCTACCCTTGCCAAGCAATTCACAATATTCAAATCTATCAACACATCCATAAAACAAAAGACAAAAGAAGGAATAATCAAATTTTCAGCAGCTTGGTACAGGTTTGCAAGTACCAATAGCAGTAAAAGCAGGCTCAGAGTTGATATATGGATAGATAGGTGACTCTTCACAAGATGATGAAGCTGCATTAGAAGCCATTATTAATCAAGTAAATGACCATGTGAGAGCTGCCCTTTAAATTCCAAGCCTGTTCCATGGGAATTGATGGCTATTAATATTTAACACATACAAGTGTAGCGTCACAAATCGATCTGTTCAACCAATTACTCCACATTTACTCAACTGGTGGTCAAGAAGCGATGCCGCTCGCGTATATTGCTGACATCACCAAAACCCACAGAGGGAAAGATTTATACATACAGGTGCTGTTTTGTTGAGGGTTTTTATTTCTGCCTTGCAGCGGCTGGGTCAAAATGCCATTGCCATTTCTCTGAGCTTTCGTTTAGAGTTAATATAAAGGGTATAAAGCTCATTGTCGGGATCCTGGCGGTGCACAGAAACAAGCATTAGTCCTGAAATAAGGTGTGTGCAGACAGGGCTGTTGTTAAACTGATATTTCCTCTCATAAATATGCATGAAGCTGCAGTATTCATGGAAAGCAATAAGGCGGCGTCATCACAGAGCTCACCTCAGCGTCACTCTCCTCCACGCTCCCTATTAATTCACTCTGACACCCAGAGCCCTTGACCCAGCCACTGTGAAGGTGAGAGAAAGAAAGAGTGAGATGGGAGGAGGAAATGAGACAAAGTTGTATTTCTCTGTCAGGCTTGCTAACAACAACTTAAACCAGCCTAAGCTGGTTTGCTAGCCTCCCATGCTGGCCTGATAGCTGACCTAAGGAGAGTTTTAAGCCCTTTTTTTAGATGGTCAGGCTTCCTAATAAAGTGATGTGCTACAAAACTACAAATTTTAATTTAGCCAAACAAATATATTTATATATTTTTATAGCAATTTAATTTTTCCACTTCATGACTTGGCAATGGACAGTGCCAAAGGTGCCATCATTCAACTGGTAATTAAACATTACATGAGTCAGCCCTCCAAGTTGCCAAAATGACCAGTGGATCACTAGTGCCAAACTAGCTTAAAGTAGCTAAAACTTACTTGTTTATGCAGTTTGTTTTAGCATGAACAAAT
>JAUCMU010000151.1:6669259-6689107 GCA_032275025.1 Enteromius treurensis
TCAATGTCCCTCGGACGATCTCTCCTAGTGGGGTATCAATGATGCTAAGAATGTTAAAGAATCAGCCCAGAACTACACTGGAAGAGCTGGTCAATGCTTTGAAGAAAGCTGGGACCATCATTTCCAAGGCATAGCAAACAGGCATACAGTAGGCTAGCCAATCACAACAGAGGACATTTACATAAATGGGCACTTCTGCCACTTCTTCCTGGGTTATCATAGTCTAGGGGTCATTTTTATAATAAACCAAGCAAAAACGCAATTAAACCTGACTGCCAGTAAATCGTCCTGCATTTGTATGGAAAACAACAGAATTGACTTTTTGCTAACACTGTGTGAAAAACCCAACCCCAAATAAAAAAAAAAGAATTTTAGTTAATAAAATTTGACTAAAGCTTCCACTGTAATAATAACTGAAATGTCTTCAGACCAAATTTTACACTTTTGAATTATGAACTGAAGCGAGAACATAAATCATAAATGCCTTTATTGTTACTGTTGCAGAATATTAAGAATATTAAATGTCCTGCATCCATTCAGTACTGGACAACGCAAGGCTAAACTGCACCATATCTCTGTGTCTGACAGCACAGTTTGTGAATCAGGAAGCTCTCTGCAGTCCTTCAGAGGAACGCACTGACCCGGTGACAGATTCCCTGGTGTGCACTGAGTTTGGCAGATCAGCACAAGTTATTTTCACAAAAGGCTGACATTTAAATAAATATATAAAATATCACTGCATGCTAAAATCCTTTTGTTGACAAATTACTAGTTTGATTTTACAACAACAATACTCATATGCAGAAATCACACATTGGCTAAATTACATAATGTGGCTTCAAAACATAAAATTCACCAAAAGGAGACAATTTTGGGAACTACTAATTTTGTACAGTACATGTAAATCTTAAAGTGAACTTTAGAGAGAGAAAAAAAAAAAGTTTAAAACAGCTCCTTAAAATATAAAAGACAAAGCAATCCGTTTACACAGAACTTACATTTCAGCACTGCAATAAAAAAAAGTCAATACATAACCCTAACTTCATTTGCAAATGAAGATCCAACACAAACCAAGAAATGCTTTAATTGTCTGAACATTAAGTGAAGCCCTCAGGTCTATAGCATATAGATTCTTTTGCAACCTGCCCCATTAACTCTGATTTATAGTATCATCGCCTTAATAGCTTCAGAACCTCTGTTCCACTCATTCTTATGCAGGTTACATCATGTGTCCTGCTTTCTCTGACTGTCTACCTGCTGCTTTTCAATGTAGTTTACAAGCTTAGACCCAGCAGTATCAAGTAAACATACACCCTTCTCCTTATGCATCTCTCTCTCTGAGCCTCTCAAGTCCTACTCACTCTTATCTTCATAAGAGAGCATTTGATCTGAGCTGTTAAGAAGCAAGAAAAAGTAATAATACTACTAACTTAACACTTTTTGTTGTTGTTTGCAGCAACAAGCTACATTTAGCATTTTGTAAGACTATGAAAAAAAAAATGGTATCACTGTTTTTGGCACATTGTAATAATCGATAATGAAACACACCCTCATTTATGCTGCATTTAGGAGTGTCTATTCATTTATAATATACTGTATACATGTGTTTACTGCCTACTTCTTTTGATCAAAATAAAGACTCCTCACTCATTATAAAATGCCTATTTTCTCATATATATATACACACTGTATATATTGTCACAAGGCAGTCGCCTCCCCTAGTCATTATCTACACCCCCTCCCTTTTTCATTGCCCTTCTCCAGGCTCTCGACGGTGGTATGAGGGCCCGACGTCCACAGGTGGGGGTTGTGCTTATAGCCCAACACCGTGCAGGACGTTTGGCATTTCCCAGAGAATACCAACATTTTCCACGTTCTGCTGCCTGCAACATCCTCCAGCATGACCAGTTTGGCAGTGGGTCAGTAATGGTGTGGGGTTGCATTTTTTTTGAAGGGCTGCACAGCCCTCCATGTGCTTGCCAGAGGTAGCCTCATGTCTCGTTCTATCCACCAAAGCAACGTTGCACCACAGACTGTCCAGGAGTTGGCAGATGCTTTAGTCCAGGTCAGGAAGGAGATCCCTCAGAAAACCATCCGCCACCTCATCAGGAGCATGCCTAGGCATTGTAGGGAGGTCATACAGGCAAGTGGAGGCCACGCACACTACTGAGCCTCATTTGGACTTGTTTTAAGGAAATTACATCAAAGTTGGATCAGCCTGTAGTGTGTTTTTCCATTTAAAAATTTTGAGTGTGACTCCAAATCCAGACCTCCATGGGTTAATAAATTTGATTTCCATTGATAGTTTTTGTGTGATATTTTGTCAGCACATTTAACTATGTAAAGAACAAAGTATTTAATAAGAATATTTCTTTCATTCCGATCTATGATTTTATTGTATTTTAGTGTTACCTTTATTTTGTTGGAGCAGTGTGTGTGTATACTGTATATGTACCATGTACCAAAACCATTTATTAATTATCTACTGTAAAAAAAAAAAAAAATCTGTAGTTGTAGTTTACAACAAGAAAATATGAAAGTATACCAGTAAATTCAGCAACACACACTGCTATTAAAATTTCTTATGTGCATTTAAAATACTGAAAAGCACCACAACAATGCTGAAAGACACATGAATAATCAAAACTCATCGAAAGTAATGCCACAAGAAGAAGTATATACTAATATATAGAAGGTGCACAGAGTCATTCACACAAACACAAACACAAAACACCATTACAGTATGGTCACCCACATGACACATGCATACAACTATAATGCAATAAACAATGCCCAAATGTACATAACTGATAACAAAAACTATTTAAAAACATGATTATTTAAGCAAAATACTTTTAAATGTGGAGTGTCACACAGATAATTCTGGGAATATAAGTTTACAGTTTTTGACTGTAAATCATTCATTGATTTGTTTTATTTACTTCTAGAAACTGTACAATTAACAGCATTTTACTGTAAAATGACATTAAATGGCTGGTTAAATGTTTAAAAAAATTTTCCTGTATATATTACAGGAATTTACTGTTAGCCTATTAACAGTATTTTTCTGTAGCGTTTTTATAGTTAAAAATTACACTTTTTTATAGTTTGTAAATGTTAGTATATTAGTGTTGCCAAGTAGCAAACTACTAAGCAAGTGTAGTTAGTTACCCAAGAATGAGGATCACATGCACACGCTGAAGTTTATCTTCTCTAGTCTCTTAATCGAGCATCAGAGAGAGAGAGAGAAGACCCCCTGCATGGCAGAACTCATTTGGATGGGGTAATTAATTGCATTACTGGCTGCATTCTAATTGGAAGAGAAGGAGGTGGGGGTTCCTCCCCAACAGCAAGCAGCGATGAACAGGCAGGTGAGCGTTCAAGAAAATCTAATAAGTTGCTGTTGATGCAGGAAGGTCTACGCAAAATAAGGTGAAGGCGCTAGCTCATCAGCTTCATTCTCATTCTGTTTTGCGTTTCAAATCTAATCAAAGACCCGTCTCTAGATTTGATTGGCAGTTCAGACAGGTAGATACGCTGGCATACATATGAAAACTCGACGTGGGTATCTCTGAAGAGTGAATTATTTTACAGCGGCTTATTCTTTCTGATCTGGCAGTCTGTAGTGTAATCTTTGCATTAGAGTTAGTGTTAAAAGAGTGTTTTGTTTCTACACAATTTGGCTAATTTAAGTTTACAGCCTTTATCTGTGCGATGTTTAGAAGATCTGAGGTTGCTAAATGTCATATTCAGGAAAAACCCACGATATCTCTTTTTATAAACACGACCGCATGTGAAGCTATGCACGCTATGTTTTCTTCCACGCAAAAGATTGTGTATAAAAGCTATGTGCTGAAAAGAGGAGTGTAATTTCTCTGCCACTGCACTTCCCCGCAACCCAGAGGTGCACTTATCCCAGAAAAAACCCTCATGCAATTTTATCATCAAATACGCACCTGTGAAAGCCTAGCGCGAATGAGGGCTGAAAGGAAAACCGTTTTTCATGTTCATGTACAAACAAATACAAATCTAAAGCAAAGCGAAGGAAATGGCAGACTTAAGGAATTCACAACATGTTGTCAAAATTGACTGATACATAATGGAAATGTAGTTCGTGTTGTGCTTAGGGAAGTGTGGAAAGAGCCGGAAACAATCAACCGGAGCCCACCGGGTCTCATTCTCCATCAGTGCCTATACTGTATCTGTCGACAACACGTCTTCCATCTCCTCTGGTCTCTGACACCTTGGCACTGACCCAAAATGCTGCTGTTATCTTAAATTTCCCAGCTATTTCCCCACCTTATGCTTCTCTTTCACTGTAAAACCACTCAAATCTGCACAGCTAAGTTATCTGCTGATACGTATGACCAAAACCTGTGTCTGCACAATATCAAAGATGACCTTGTCATCTTCGAGTAAAATGATCTGAGGAAGAAATACCTGTATAAATCAAAATAAATGTCGAGCAAGCAAAAATGTTGGACCATACTGAAAAAAAAAAATGCTTCTCTCATAGGAAAAATTGCTAGACATAAAAAAATGTGATGCTCATGAACATTAACGTCTTACTAAAGCAGAAACTAAAGATACTGTATCATTAGAGCATCTTAGTCAACACAAGTCAGACAACATTATAAATCATTGTTAACAAAGTGCTGAACACACATGATGAGTTTCTGCTTGTCGTGGGACATTAGGACTTCTGTTGTTGACCACTAAAATGTGCTCTGGGGGGGAGCGCTTTTTGAATTGGTTGGCGTTAATAAGTTAATACTCTGGAGGTAGGACTGTTAAATCTCAGGGGTTGCAATCAGAAAGCTTCTGGTTTGATCGCTGCAGGGAACTAATGATTACCATGGTGCCCTTTAGCAAGGCACTTAACCCCAGGTCACTACAGAGAGACTGTCGATGTTATAAGAGTGCTGTAAGTTGCATTGGATAACTTCTTGCATGTTTATGAAGAAAGAAATATCACCAGATAATGTGATTCATGATGTTGTCAAATTATTTCATTTTATCTCGTCACCCTCAAAACACACATTACATAACGGGGACGGCTGATGTTTAGGAAAGGCAGAACAAAAACAGAAAAGCATAATAGAAAAATAGATGGAATGATTGACAGGCCGAGAGATGGATGGACAGACGAATAGTTGGATGCTGGAGCAGATAAATATAAAGTTAGAAAGATGGATGGATGGATGGATAGATAGAACAATTGAAAAAATAATGATGGATGAATGGATGCTGGAGTGGATAGATAGATAGAAAGTAAGAAAGAACAATGTATGGACGGATAGAACAATTGAAAATACAATGAATAGATGCTGGAGCAAAAAGAGAGAAAGTTAGAAAAAACAATGGATTAGATGGACAGAATGATACAAAAAGATGGATAGACACATGAATGGATGGATGCTGGAGCAGTTAGAGAGAAAGTTAGAAAAAAACAATGGATGGATGGACAGAATGAAAAAAAATTATGGATAGACAGATGAATGGATGGATGCTAGAGCTGATAGATAGAAAGTTAGAACAATGGATGGATGGATAGAACAACTGAAAAAACAATGGATAGAACAACTGAAAAAATGGATGAATGGATGGATGGACAGAATGATAGAAAAAATGATGGATGGATGAATCGCTCGAGTGGATAGATAGAAAGTTAAAAAGAACAATGGAAGAACGGATGAATAGACAGAATGAAAGAAGTAAATGAGGATTAATGGATGCACAGAATGACAGAAAAAAATATGGATGGATGGATCACTTGATGGTAAAAAGAACGATAAAAAACAATGGATAAGTGGATGATGAACCTAAAGATTGAAAGAAAAATAAATGGATGGATGGATGATCAGAATGACAGAAAGAACAATTGAAGATGCTAAAATGACTGAATGATGGTGGTGAACGATGAAGGATGTTGGACCGGATGATGATAAATTGACAAAAAGATAGAATGATGTCAGCACCCATAGGCAAAAATATATAGCAGCCAAAAATATATATAAAACATTTTTTTGGAATCGTGGACAGATGAATGAGGAATAGAAAGAATGATGGACAGAATGATAGAAAGAGGGACTGATGTAAAATTCTTGGCATCTGCTTTACCACAATCCTAAACTGATGCAGTCCCTCAAGTTCAAATTTGAGAGATTTGATACCAAAAATCAAAACATAATCACAGCTCACAGTGAATGTTTTTCAGCAGACCTTGGGTCATGCAATCAGATTTAATTTATTTTTATTTTAGGAAATTTAGTTTGTCCTTGTATTGAAGCCAGCGCTTCTCCATACAGTAAACAGCACTTGCTCTTTAACACATATTGATCCCAGGTTATTGGCAGCCGCGTCTATTTAAACAATAATTGATTTCTGTCCTCGTAATATGTCAGTGAAGATGAAATGAACCAGCCCATCAGGTGCTAAACTAACAATCAGTTGGTGGGGGGAGTAGCTGTGAGCGCTGTCAGGGGAAAAGCACGTCTTTCTGTTAGCGTCTATAAACAGATGACTGGCTGCACCGTTCCGAGGGTTTATTCAGATTGCGTTTTCATATCAGCATTCACAAAGTTTCCTATTGCGCTTCTCACTTCACTTCACAAGCCTCTCAGAAAACTGTAGTGTCTAATCAGAACTGATGTTTCTGTTATGGAGATCCACCTAATTGAATAATTTCACAGATAAAAGAGTGAAAGATAAGCTGAACTAATACCCCCTCAGAGAAGCCGTTCAGACACCACAGATTTAAGTTCTCAGGTAACTTTGAACAGCACCAGGCTTTAACAGTCTCACACATACAAGAAAACACTGCATAGAAAGTATAGTAATGGGGGGTTAGAAGTATAAGGTGTATTTTTGTGCATCCGTTTTGTTCACTGAATCTTAATGGCTTGTTACAGGAAGCAAGTCTCACGCTTCTGTCAGTCACTCGGTTCATCTTCAAGTGTGTGATGTTGCCATGTGAACGTGTGCTAGCTTAAGAAATAGACGTGTTGAAAAGTGTGATGAATGCCAATAGATGCATTAAGCAGAAAGCCTTCTGACCTGAACAGGCCATCAAGAATGGGTTAAGCACCTGTCTTCTGCATAAAAGAGGACTACAATTTAACTTCTCCGGTTCCGCCATTAACAAAAAACATTTTCCCTTCTTTTCAATTCTGGCTTCCTGGTTTCTGACAGCATCCTGTTTTTTGCTTAAAAACAAGCTTGATTCATAACTAAAGGTGCCAAAAAGTGCAGTTGGGAACGTGAAAGCGTTTTAGGGTAGATTGTGTGACATTTTATTCCACTATTTAATTCACTCATATCTAATAAAGCAGAAAGAAATTGTTCTCAAACCCACTGAGAACAATGAACTGGTTGAATGTGTGTTTTAGCAGTGCATTAACTGGTGTTTAAACAAACAACTACTGTGCCTGAACAGCACAATGCGAATAACTGAAAATATAAATGTGTTTTCCTCCCATTTTTCCTCAGTTGCTAGAAGATAATTAAGTGTTTAGGCTTTGAACGTCCCTGATGAATTACCATCTTGGCTAGAAAAAGAGAATACACACAAAGCACAGGCAAAAAGCATGCAGAACACATAAAAAAAGAAAAACACTGGCAAGGTTGTTCAATAGAAGCGTCCAAGCTGTTCTGTCACAAGCATAATGGGTATTTTATCCTGTCTTGTTGATTCAAATTGTCCTAAATGATTTGGACCTTGTTACTCAAATGTGGCATTTAATACAGCACATTTTATTAAAGCAGATGCAGGTCTTTTACATGATAAACATATGGCATAGCACGATCATCAAATCAGCTGTAATTAAATAAATATGTGTGCTATGTGTTTGTGCTGATTGACTGTTTTCTTTTACAGCACATGCAAGCAGCTCATGATTTCTCATGTCTAAGAGCAGCTTGGTTTGCAGTAATAGCAGAGTTTCGGTTGGTTATATCATCCATTTGGGAATGCAACATGCGCTAACCATCTTCCCAAATTGTCATGAAGTTTATATAAACCGTCTGTTGTCAAGAAAAGAGTTTTTAAGGGCCAAAACAAGATGTTTAATGCTTAAAAATAAAGAAATAGTAGATACATATTAGAATTATAGTTTTACAGATGTATAGTGAAATTATTCTTATTATTAGAGGCCAAGCTACTGTATCCATGCTTCTTTTTCAGAAAAAGGACAGTCTCTATATTCTAACCATAGCAAATTTGGAGGCCACGTTTAACCAGTGCATTTTCGCCTTAAGATGCGTAACTATGGTTACACTGAATGTTTACACTACTCCGGCATTTTTGAGTGAAAATGCTGCTGACTCTGTTTTAGTTTGAAAACTCTGGGGTTGCGTTTCAGTGTAAATGGACCAAAACCGAGAGTTTTGAAAATGAGGGCGTACCTGTCTACATTCGTTCTGTTTATCCTTGACGACCGCGTAAACAATAACATCTTGCTTGTTGTTATACCCAAAAATATATAAACATAGATTCCTCATTAGGGACTGTTTCTATTGGTCACAATATGTAAGCCATCCGCCATATTGTTGTGGTCTTAACGTGACGTCACTCACCATAGTAACCACTTAATATTCAAAAAATGTCACAGTCCTGCATAGCCGAAGGTCTCTGAGCCCAAAGGCTCTGTACAAACCTAGAGTATGGTGAATGCTTGAGTGGTCGAATGCTGTGTCTATATATGTCTATGTTTATATGCAATGTAGATTCCCCATTCATCCATTCAAAGTATGCAGACGGGTCCGCGATCTAAATAATACTGAATTTATCTATACATATCTATGGTTGTTGGGACATGCGTTGTAGGTTGTATAGTGTAAATGAAGATCGTTTCTGAAATTTAGCGGAAACGGCAGTGAAAACAGGGATCATTTTCATTCTAAAATGCAGTTTTAAAACAAAAATGCACTAGTGTAAACAGGGCCTCAAGCTCTCTACCGCCACCAATAGGCCAAATTTGAATTTATATTTCTGCTAATAACTTTTAAACTGGTACAGCTAGAAGCAAAATACATTTCTCAGATTTCTTGGTTCTTATCGAGTCGAAGGGATAAAACAATTTACATTTCTAAAAGGACAAGATTTAGTTTATTTCTAAAAAAAACTACTTTTTCGAACTTCTTCAGAGAATTGTTAAAATGCTATCAAAAGCTTTACCAAATCATCTTCATTAAGCTTGTTAGCAAATTTGATTACGAATAGGCCTGAATTGACATTCGTTTAGGGGTGCAGTGCCACCTCTATGTTTTTATTTTACGGTGAACTATAATACCAGTAATTTCATACATGTTTAACTTTTTAACGCAGTGTAAGTAAATAAACTAATTAGTATTTTAATTGCAATCACTATTTTTTATGAGTAAAAAAAATCTTGCCTGCACCATAGCCTTTCTTCTTTTGTTCATCTCACCATATGGAGTGGAGGGGCATTATGTGGGTCAACCTAAAGCGCAGGAAAACAGAAGCATGGATTATGAAGACATCGTGATGCATTGATACCCGCTAATGCTGTGTAGAGTTCAGCATGTTGCTGGGAGAAAAGTTGCAGTGTTATCATTTCCACAGGCAGCACTGCAACACGCTGTTAGGATCGTCGTAACTTTCATTGTACATTATTTAATGTTGCTACTCTTGTGCCTGTTTCCCAAAGCAGCACACTGTGTTCATTATGAAGTAGAACTTAAAAGCCACATTAGAGGGGCTGTCAGACCCTGGGATTCTGAATAGTGGCCAAATCTTACAGGACTTGATGTGTTTCCAAACAGAAATCTTGCACAGACAGTTTACCAAACAAGACCATTTCCATGCTTTAGTGTTATTTATGTGATTACTAATGATTGTGAGCCTTGAATGTGACGGGGGGGAAAACAGAAACGCACTGGTAAAACGATGTCTGCCAAGAATATAAATGTGAATGTAAATGTAAATGTAAATAAACTGTGCTTTTATGCAAAAGCTCTTGACGTTCCACTAAAGTTGTTTTATGCAGCACAGGAAACAATGGACCTGCCTGAAAAGATAAGTCTGCATGTACAGCTACTAACAGGCTTTCAAAAAGTTTTTTTTTTTTTAAAGAAATAGATATCATCGTTTGTACATTTCAAGGGTGTGAGAGGAGTTCCTGCCTCTGTCTGAGACCGTGGTGCAGTTCTTCATTATGAAGCCTGACACTGAAAGTTACACTATATACACAATCCTTCAAAAGTTTAAGTTCTGTGAGTTTTTGTTTTGTTTTGTTTTTTTAAAGAAATCAACACTTTTATTCAGCAATGGAGCATTAATTTGAGCAAAAGTAATGTTTCTTGAGCAGCAAATCAGGATGACTTCTGAAGGATCATGTGACACTGAAGACTGCAGTAATGATGCTGAAAATTCAGCTTTGCGAAAGGAATTAATTAATATATACTGTAATAAATGAATAATGAATTTTAAAATGTATCAAAATAGAAAATGGTTCTATATTTAAAATTGTAACACTATTTCACAATATCACTATTTAATTAAATAAGAGGCTTAGGAACTCCAAATTATTAGCAACTCCAAACTTTGAACGTGACATACCTTGGTCTGTGGAGTTAAAAATGGAAAAAAGACAGAATGAAGAATATATTAAAGCAACAAATTTCCCTAGCATAATGCTACATGAGTAATCTTGCAACTAATATGGTTTGTGACTAATGTGAAACTATTTTTGGTCACTTGTTTGCTTTGGATGGAGACGAGAATAAGGAAAACAAGGAAACCCTGTAAATACTTTATGACAAGTTTATTGTTAAAAAGCCCTGAATAGTGCAGGATCGTAACTATTCTAGATACACACCTCCAGGTCTGAAACACATGCCATGATGTAATCAGCGAGATTGAAACTAGAGCCAGTGAACATGATCAAATTGTCCTTTATCTGACAGGCACATTCATCACACAATGACAGATCCTTCTTTACAGCGTCACTAAGTTCCTCCATTTGATCTGCTGCACTGCCTCTGTGACGTCAGTAAACAAAACTATCTTTAAGCTGCACTGCACAAGATTTTGCATTTCTGATCTGTTTAAATCTCATTAGGTCTGCATAAGCGCACATTTGCATATCTGGCAGTGCAGATACCGTCTGTTTTACAAACACTGATGCGACACAGGTAGAGATAACGGGTCAGCGCTACTTTTATTTTTACGAAGAATCAAAGACAAAGACACTTAAAAGTGCTGGAGTTAATGACAACCATGCAGTGTAATATAAGAGAAAAGGTTGTGCAAATTCTGCATGATGCACCACAAAGTTGTGTCATTCTGACATTTATATTCAATCCAGATGAAGCACACCTGCAGAAAAAAAAAATGGTTATCTAATTTTTAACTGGCGGTCCTTATATCCTAATTAGGCATATTTACTTAGGCAACAATCACATTCAATTTCACGCCATTTTAACTTTACGTTAATTAAAACACGAATGTTCATTTGCACATTGTAAATCCCTCCTCCTCTTTCTCACACCTGCAAAACCACAGAAACAAACCACAAAATGTGCCTTTCTACAGAACAAACTCGCTCCTTTCAAAAGACTTGGGAAGCATAAAAACCCGGATACTTTAATCACTTTTATAAAAAGAGTTAGATGGCATCTCCAGGTAACCCAATTAGTTTAAGAAATATCACTGTTTGTAAATAGGAGGACATTACTCAGATGAATTGCATGCTTTTTTTTCTCCCCCTAAATAAATCAGGACAGCAAACAAGGAAACTCTTTCCTTGCACAGGACCCCTGGGTATTCCTTGAATTTACAAAGGAATTGCGAAGTTTCATTTGTGAGATTTATAATGTAAATGTGATCAGCACTGTCAACACAATGACAGCAGTTATTGCCCTACAACGTGATTCATAATTCTGACAAGTCTGTCTTCAGGCTTTCTATATTTGTAGTCATACATATTCATTTGTATCTTCATTTTCACCACAAATGTTTACCCACCAAATAATCTGTACATAATATTAATACATTTTAATCATTTTATCTGTTTATTCAATCAAGTCCTATGATTCTCCTTTTTTTTTTTTTTACACATTTATGCCCAAAGCCAAAAAAATTTAACTGCTGCAAAGAAAATCTTAAATGCTTACATAAATAAATATTGTTGCTTGCATATGAAAGAAAGTGCATTTCTGGTAATGCTTTATACACTGCCCTATAGATTTTAGCCTTACAAGGCAGCATAACCTTGCTGTCTACTGGAACAGTCTCCATGTTATGAATCTATTATAGGATGGTTACTATTTTTTGGAACAGTGCAAGAGTGTCTACTGATTTTGGAAGAATGGAAAACCTCTACAGATGTACTTGGTACACAAATCCAGTGAAGTCTAGGCTATAAGCCAGCAACAGCACAATCATACATATTTGACGCAATGCTTGACACGTAGCAGACCAGCTCATATGAACATCTTCATTAAGAATCATAACAGGCCTGGTGGACCCTTTCCTTGGTCCTGAGGCGGCTGCCGTACAACCATCTCCAGATTCTGCTGCAAGGCCTCTGATTGATGTTTTTCTAAGTAAGACCTTGCTCTGCCCTCCCCCTCCGGGTCTGCCCTGCACTTCCTAGCATCAATCACGTGTCATTTCCTTTCTAACACAATCTCTGACAGAAATACAGTAAACATGATCAGTGTGTGTGTGTGTGTGTGTATTTAAGTAATTAATAAGTGTCTGGCACCTCTAATAAATCACTGACATGGCTTTCTCTAGCTTGAACTTTTTTCACTTTTTCCAAATAAAATAAGAGCTCACAAATGTAAGAATCGCATTTCTATTGTACTCCAAGATCAAATGTTCCTTGTCGTAGAGCAGCATGCTATAGATCCTTCCAACTACTGACTTACAGATTGCAGATAGTTACATATGGCCTCTCGAGGGTTAATCTTTTAATGTTTTCACATAGATCTCTTGAAGACAGTGGAATACAGAAATAAAAATGCAGATCTGTAGCCAAGATGACAAAAGACCACATGCACACATACTCTATGTCAGAAAGGTTTACACTAGAGGCATATTGTGCAAAACAGCTTCATTTATAAACTTAATTGTCTACACTGAGAGCATAAATTCAGATATTTGCTTTCTTTTAATTTTATCTTATTTTATCCATCTGTTATTGGATTTTTGACTGTTTACACATATTTTAAGATTTAAATCATCATCAAGCACTACCTGAGACAGTGATTAAAAAAAATGTAATAAACCTTTTTTTTATTAAAATAAATAAATAATATATATATATATATTCCCTTTAGATGATGATTCAAGCTCATTTCCTTGAATAAGTACACCAGATTTATTATTCATTATTATACTCTGATTTGAGAACTGAACTCTACTTCAATCAAACACACACACGTTTACATGTTTTATGGGGACTCTCCATAGGTGTAATGGTTTTTATACTGTACAGACTATATGTGGTATTGCCCTACACTGACCCTACTGCTAAACCTACCCCTTACAGAAAACTGAGTGCATTTTTAGATTTTCCAAAAACTTAATTCTGTGTGATTTATAAGCTTGTTTCCTCATGGGGACCTAACAAATGTCCCCACTAGGTCAAAAAGATAGGTATTTCTATCTTTGTGGGGACAATTGGTTCCCATAACGTGATAAATACCAGGTGCACACACACTCACACACAAACAAATGACCAATCTTGACAAACCTAATCAGAGGATTTCAAGGACTACCTCTATTATTACTTTCATACAGTATATTTATGGTATAGTACTGTATAACAGTAATTGTATAAATAGTATAAGAAGTTGATCTTTCTATAGCAGATTTTTTTCAAAGGGTGCATTGTCCTGCTGTGATCAATATATTGACTAGCAGTGCCTATAATAAAGCAGACAAATCTTTTTATATATTATCATCCATAACACATACTATCATTGAAGAGATTTATGTTTTTAAATAAAGTATATACGGCAAGACATATTAAACTGATGTTAACATTTTTTGTTTTAAATGCATGCTGTTCTTTTGAATTGTCTGTCTTGAAAAGAAAATTAATGATAATTTTCACAAAAATGTTCACACTAATAATACTATGAAATGTTTCTTGAGCAGTAAATCAGCATATAATAAAATGAATTCTGACTTGAAACTTTGCCATTTTTTCACATGAATAAATTGCCTTTTAACATATAGAAATATATTATTAAAAAATATATTAACTGGTTATTTTAAATTGTAATAATACAGTATTTTGCTCTAATTTATCAAATAATTGCAGGCTTTGTCAGCACAAGACTTTTAATAAAATCTTACCGACCCCAAACTTTCTACTTGTATTAATTATTGGATAACCCATCATTTTAAAATCAGTGCATCCTAACAACATCTCCTCCAGACACGTATGATACAAGTTTTTGTTTGAACTGGCCTTCGATGAAGATCATCAGCCGCTTTTGATGAGTTTAGAGGAACAGGACAATGTAAAAATGACAAGATGCGCGGCTGCACTGCTGCTCTGAATGTAATGAGAAACTGGACACCAGTTGGCTAGCAATGAGCGATGACTGTAAATAAGGCAGTAATTACAGACAGGAAGTGACAGGCAGGGGGTGCCGCCCACTCCCCCACTCTCCAAGTAAACACATGTCAAGGTGACAGAGGGGTCAGGAAAGAGTGCAGCCTTTTATGAGAAGCCAACACAAACACAGAGATCCTACACAACAGAGGGAGGACTGCAGCAGTGATGGATGGACCTGAACTGAACTACTTTTTTTCTGCCAGAAAGGAGGAGGAGAAAGAGGTAAAATAATGCATCTGTGGCAAATTGCTCCCTTATGGCGCTTTTCCACTGCGTGGTACAATTCGGCGCAGCGCGGCTCAGTTCGGCTCGGTTAGCGTTTCCATTGCAGTTAAGGACCACTTTAGAGTGGGCGGGGTTATTCACATGTCGTTATAGTTGCGCCGCTTCTACTGCCGTGCCATCATCTTAAACGCGCCACAAACAAACACACAACGATGGAGCATATCGACGGAATGGTGTTTTTCATTCTCGGCATGTGGATGTTTTTAAGGAGTTGGCAGCCAAAGAAAACACAGCTAAAAAAAACAAGAGAGTTTGGGAACTTTTACAACAACACGCAGACAACGACAACACTTGGTTACCTTGACGACGCGCAAGGGTTTTTGGTTAATACAAAAAGGCGCGTTTCTTCAAACAAAAAAGTTGCGTCTGATCCTTCGCTGACTGTGCTAATTTAAATTAGCGGGTCTGTTGTGTCTCAGTGACGCAATAATGAAGATTTTCTCCGGGCCAATCAGTAACCAGCAGAGTTTACACGTCACGTTTTGGTAGCTCGCCTGGAACCTCGGGTGGTACTAAAGGTGGTACTAAAAAAAGGACCTGGTACCAGGTACCATTCCCAGTGGAAAACCCCCCAAAAGTGAGCTGTACTGAACCGTGCCGTGCCGTACTATGCAGTAGAAAACCGCCATTAGAGGACTTGTCTCAGATGTTCAGTGTGCTAAAGAGAGTGTCCTCATGTCACTATGCTGATGTCCTAATCTAGAGTAAAAGGAGTTTGACATTTCAGTGCAATCACACAGATGATGAGATAGCACTTAATCTTATTGAGCACAGGTAAGCCAGAGAAATCCAGTCAGAATGTGGCACAGCAAACGGATATCTCTGACTTGAGCAGTCATTAGGATCCTGAATGCTCTGAAAAAAAAGTTCTCTGTAATCATGATTTCAGGACTGTAACCTTTAATAATATCAGAGGCTTTATTCATAAGTTCGGTGGCAGTGCTCAAAAGCTTGACTGAAGTCCCAATTACTTTTTTTTTTTTTAAAGTGATGTGGCAGCTCGTTCTGATTCACAGTGATGTTCTACAGATGCTCATCATTAAACTTTAATAAACATCTGCTTAGAATTCTGTAAACTGTTGAGTTCTGTAATTTAAGACATTCTTTACTCTTGGCACAACATGCATTTCAGTTACTGAACCAAAAATAGTCCACTTGACACACTTTCACACATGATAAGTCCTTTAACACAATCTGACATGGCTATGTTCGAAATTGAACTGGAAATTAAGTGCTGGTTTCAGTTTGCCTCCCAACTGAGCCTGGTTTCTCCCAAGTTTTATTTTTTTCTAAATATTTTCACAGATGGAGTTTTGCCGCTGTTGCCTCTGGCTTGTTCAGTTGGGGACACTTAATTTCTAGCGATTATTGTTGATTTTTAGAATCAGCTGATTATCAGAATTAGGTGTGTTAACTAAGAGAGACATGCAACATATGCAGAGCGTGGGTACGCAAGGACTGGAACTGAGAATCACTGGCATAAACATACCTGGGGACAATTTTTAACGTGCTGCAAAATATGTACTAATAAGTACATATCACTGCAGTTTCCAAAAGTAATGAACCCTAGAAGCAGTAAAACCCTGACACCTTTAATTCCTTTTCACACAAATTAAGTTTAGATTAATAAAGTGTCATTTTTGCACAGTAACTTAGAAGAATATCATGTTATGACTTCAAAACAATATTAATATGCTGGAAGACTAAAATGAATGGTAGCATCACACATATCCAGCTGCATATCTATGGTTTTTTATAGAAGATGGGTTTGTTCAGAGTACAGAGATGTACTTGACAGGCGATGAGCTCCTTGTAGCCCCGTGTAACTATGATTTGAGAAAGCAGTTTACATCTGCATATTATGAGCTTGAAATGGCACAGTTGCATCAACAAATGCATTTTTATATCAGTTTTGCATTCACATATCGGTTAAGTTTAGGGGTGGGTTTGGTGCAGGGCAAAGGTTATTCCCAACACGATAGAGCATTAACTTTTAGAGTCAGTCCACGGATATTTGAATTCTGAACTGCCGCAATGCATACCTGAAGAAAAACACAGAACAAAAACATGCCAGGGTGTACGTATTTAGCACCACTCATTAGATTTTTTTTTTTTTGAAAACTGCAGTGATATGTACTTACTGGTACACATTTTTGTCTCACCAAAAAGTCCCCCAGATACGTTTATGCAGTTTATTTAACATGTGATGAGATCACCCAAGGCGGACACTAATACCAGGTGTAAATAGGGCCTAAGAGTTTGTATCAGAAAACACTCTCTTTAAAAAAATAAATAAATAAAAATCAATACATACTGAATATGAAGCCAAAAATGAAGAACACATAACAAAGAAAAAAATGCTGAGTCCTAATGGAACACAAATATTTCCCTCAAAAGCCCTAGGCACAGTGAAAAACAGAGAAAGACATAGTCTAGCTAAGCCGTTTCTAATGCAAATGACTACTTTCATGTTATGCATTAGCATGATTGCAAAATAATGCCAATATAATTGTGTATTTAACAGCATTTAAGATAAGGTTTGCTGTCTGTCAGTGTCTACAGAAATACAGCAATCATTTAGTTGTCAACACTGGCTCCTCATCTGCAAATTATAATAGAGGGAATAATGTCAAACACGGCTTCAGAGAGGGGCAATAAAAAACAAGCAGAATGCCTTGTTTTAAACCAGAAATTGTGCTGGCACACATGGGACAGAGGAAAGGTATCTGTACGGACAAAAACACACATCTGCAAGATCCCGAACACATGCACACAATAAATGGACACAAGTAAATAGCTTGGACCTCTGAGCATTCTGACCATGAACTGCACATTCAATTATCTGTTCTGCTGTGACGCAGATACGAGAGGAAGTCATGTTTTTCAATGGAAGTTCAATTTAATTCCACCTAATGTATCCTACAACCACACAGCAAAACACAAACACAAACAAACTGCATTCCCCTGAACATCAAATCAAGAAATAAAAGCCAAACGAAAAATGGTAGGATAAAATAAGCACCCATTTCATACAGCCTCAGCAATGACAAACAGCAAACAAGCATAATGAAGTTTCTCTCAGTTTGTAGCGCTCTGGCTATTCGAAACAAAGCAGGAAAATTTGCCAGTCCATCTGTTTGGCCGAGAGGGCTGAGGGGAGTCTGAGCCCCTGTGGTTTCCGTGGGAGTCTGTAACAACCTCCGACTAGAGAACACTCGCACGGACCTGCATTCACACCAAATGAGAGTCGGAGTCTCTCAGGGCCAGATGATGCTTCAGACCGGTTTGAGATCCATATCTCCCACATCTAGCATCTAAGCCATGAAGATCAGCGGCCTGGATCAGTGCCTGGAACAACTCTGGCACATACCAGGAAAACAAATTTGTTGTGGTGGAGATGAGATTAGATGTGGCAAGACAGAGCAAAGAGTGAATACGGATGAGCAGGAGGTGTGATATTTTTAGTTGTAAGCTTGTAAGATTTAATCGCAGATATTCGCATGTTTAAGTGACACTGTATGCCCAAGTTACGCTTCCCAGAGAATCAATAATGAGGACACGCGGTCAGGGGCATGCTGGGCATGAGGAATAATTGAATAAAATAAGTAATTATCCTAATTCAGTGTTTCTCCATGTGATATGTGGATCGCACCACCATGCTGTGTGAAATTCAGTGTTCAATTTGCTCGTTTTAATCAAAAGGAGAAAAGAGAGAATGTATTACGTGGGAAAGTACAGTAACATTTTATTTTACGGTTACACCTATTAATTCCTTATTAACATGCATATTATTTGAATATTAGCCATTTATTAGTGCTAATTAATGCCTTATTCTATATGACCTTATTCTACATCCCTAATCCTACCCAAAACCTAAATTTAACAATATTACTTACTATTAATAAGCAGCAAATTAAGAATTTATTAAAGGGAAAAGTCATAGTTAATAGTTAACAAGTGTTACCTTTTCTAAAGTGTAACCAAAATAATGCAGTTTACAAAAGAGACCATGCAACTGAAATCAATGTTGACCAAAACTGTTGTTCTAAAAAACTAAATATCCTCTTCTGTGATACAGAGAAAAAGAAAATCCATACAGGTTTGGCACGACACGAGGATGAGTAAATGATGACAAAAGTTTCATTTTCAGCTGAATTATCCCTTTAAGAACACTCACAGCACTCAAAACCCGGGAGAAAGCCATGAGAATCTTTCCGAACAGAGGCGTTAAGCAGAGCTTCGGCTGTGGAAAAGTCAGTGAGATTAGTTTAGAAGGTTCTGCATTGATGTGACAGTGAAGAAAAGCAGAAATAAATGTGCACTGTCTATCAAAGAGGAATAAGTAAGTTGCAAACAATCACTTTGTCCTGTTGTGTGTGAGACGCAGTTACTTTAAACCGGTTCCAAAGGTGCAAAGACGGAAAATGGTCAGCTTGACATTTAAAATCTATTATCTAATGTGTAAAAGCTTTCTACTTAGTCAGATGTTTTGGCAACCCTCATAGTTTCTAGCAAATTACAATAATTAGGGAATATATTGTTATTAGGCCTCAGTTAATTAATTAATAGGTTATCATCTTCAAGCTGTTTTAAGAAACTGTCTGAAGAGTATTTGTCAATGGATATGATTAATAACAATTTGCCATAGTTTTGTTGTAGTGACTACTGTATTTTTAACAGAAATCATGGCTATTATAGCACATTTCTGCAGTGGTTACAGATGGCAGATCACACATAGTGTGAGAACATGTTGCAGTGTTTTATAGTTAAAAAAAAACGAAAACTATTGCATGAAGTATAGAACTCTAAAGTATATGTATAAACGGCACAAACATATCAAAAAATAACTTCCAGTAAAATTTTTATCAAAATATTAATAAATTATATGTATTCTGGTCAGTCTTCAGTGAAACCCTTTTTTTACCAGGGAAATAAAATAAAACCAGCCCCAGTATCCCCCTTTAGTTTA
>JAUCMU010000151.1:6689179-6700730 GCA_032275025.1 Enteromius treurensis
GGTCAAATAGCTGCCAGGAAACCACTGCTAAGGAGAGGCAACAAGCAGAAGAGATTTGTTTGGGCCAAGAAACACAAAGAATGGACATTAGACCAGTGGAAATCTGTGCTTTGGTCTGATGAGTCCAAATTTGAGATCTTTGGTTCCAACCGCCATGTCTTTGTGAGACACAGAAAAGGTGAAGGGTTCCCACTGTGAAGCATGGAGGAGGAGGTGTGATGGTGTGGGGGTGTTTTGCCGGTGACATTGTTGGGGATTTATTCAAAATTGAAGGCACACTGATCCAGCATGGCTACCACAACATCCTGCAGTGACATGCCATCCCATCCAGTTTGCTTTTAGTTGGACGATCATTTATTTTTTAACAGGTCAATGACCCCAAACACACTTCCAGGCTGTGTTAGGGCTATTTGACCAAGGAAGAGAGTGATGGAGTGCTGCGGCAGATGACCTGGCCTTCAGAGTCACCGGACCTGAACCTAATCGAGATTATTTCTAATTTGATTCACCTGTCAAAACTTCCCTGCCATAGATTTAAGCCTCACCCTCAGCAGCTCTAGGGCTGAGCTTGAGGTGACTTCACCTACCTCTGCCGATATTTTCACTGTCCTTTTGCCCACGGATGTTCAGTGGGATTCTCTGCCAGCACTCCAGTAAAGCCGCTGGTCTTCACTCACCAGCACCAAGCACTCAAAGTCCCTGCCTAATGCCAAGACCTGTAAGAAACTTACATTAATACTTACAGGCAACCGAGAGCCGAGTGTCCCGACTCAATGCCAAGACCTGTAAGATCTTAATACTCACCTGCACAGAGCACCGTTTGTCACTGCAATGTGGCAAGACCTGTATGATACCTATGTTAATTCCTACCTTTGTTGTCAGGAGGAGTCCCGTGCCCATCGATCTGGAGATCGCTAAAGACTGTTATTGAATTACAATATCGTTCGTTTGCATTACCAGCAATCCAGTATGATCGACTGTTTTGAGTTCTGTTATAAATAAAATTGTTATTTCTCATGGCATAAACATACCTGGGTGCACTTTTTAGCGAGACGCGAAATAGATAGCAACAAGTACATATCAGTGCAGTTTCCAAAAGAAATGAACACTTCAGTAAAACTGACACTCTTTATTCCTTTCCAAACAAATTTACAGAGTTTCAATTAATAAAACATAACTTTTTGCACAATTATAGTTTTTATATTTCCAACAATGATAGAGCATTAACTTTTAGCAACAGTCCTTCGGTCAACAGTCAAATCGGATATTTAAATTCTGAACCTCCGCAATACATATCATCGTAATACAAATGTGCCATGGGTGCACGTATTGAGTGTTTTAGCGCCACTAAGTGGACATTTCTCCTTGAAACTGCTGCGAAATGTGCGTAAAAACGCAAATAAAAAACTTGTGCAAAAAGTGCATAGAGATACATATTTTTATGAGACCAGGTTGCCTAATAATCAATTGTCATTGGTCACTTTACATGACAGGCAACCCCTTTCCTGATTAAATGCCTGATACTTGGCAAAACAAACCAGACTTCATGCTGAATGTCAAACATCTGGCTTTGCAAGACTAAGCTGCACCAATCAACTACTGCTTATCCATAAACATAAGCCATACATTCTCTCCAAACTGACTGCTAAAAAACCGTCCCTATGTCCTCATTTCCACTCTCACCCTGACCCTTTGACCCCCTCTCCCAACGGTGCTGCACTGACATCTTGCTTGCATGCAGAGAAGCAAGAATCCCCCGCACTCGGTTTGCATGTTACGAGCTCGGCAATCGGAGCATTGCAGGTTGTAGTGCAGCCAGCACAGGCTGCATAATTCAGTCTAGCTGTTGTGTCTGGGTGGGAGCTGGGCCGCAGTGCATCTCCGTAGCGGTGTTAATGATGACAGCCAGGCCGATAATGGTGCGGGCTGCCAGACAGGATCCATACAGATAACCCAGGCACGACACTGATGGAGTCTCTCAGCGTCATTACCGTCCATCAGGTGGAATTACAGGGCAAAAACCAGCAGCAATATATGTCATTAGCAGAGTCACGGTTCAACACACAGCCCGGCTAAAACAAGGGTTGTGGCTAGAGCCATCAAACACAGCCCCAACATCCCGCCCCACGCACACACATAAGCTGCTTTTATGATATGTTTGATTCAGCTACAGAATATGGCTACGCTCTCTTCATGTTGATGACAGCCTAGCATCTTACCTAAGACTCTGTACATCTCACCGTTTTTATGTTCAGACAATTTATTAATATGCAAACGTCTGAATTTTTCATGACTTTAAATTCTTTTAAAAGAAAAAAAGCAGATTGTAGACAATTAAGATAATTGCGAATGCATGAAATATTAATTCCTTAAGTGGACCTGGAGGAAAAGCACACACACACTTAGAAACTATATTACTCAGGAACTCTCATACACCCATTAGTTTTAATACAAAGAAAATTTGATTTTACACCTTAACTCTAAAAATTCATGGGCATTGTGGACCACATCAATAGCAGATTCTAACAAGCTGGTTTGATACAGCTTTCCTGATGACAAATTTAAACAATCTTACAATTACAACCATATAACGTACAAATATAAATACTTGTCCTCTACCTTCAGTACTTGAATTTACTCTTTCTGCACTGCAGTACTGTGACTATACTCTTGGCTGTTATTTGTAACTGTTTGAGCAACATCTAAGTTGCTATGGATAAAAGCATCTGCTAAATGACTAAATGTAAATGTCATCAGACAAATAACCTAAGACAAATGGCTTGGGTTTAAAACTCAAACCACGTTGACACAGCACTTTTCCCCTCTATGTAAACACCCAAACAAATGTGCCTACAACTGGGTGCTCTTTCCAAACAAGTAATACTGATCAGTCATTCTTGTTTGGAAAGAGCACTTACATGTAAGTAGATACTGTAGGAATTTGTTTGCTACCAGTTACACATAAAAAGAAAAAATCCAAACAATTCATTTATTTGCTTATTTTTGTACTTATATGGATGCAATTATAATGGTAATGGTAATAATAATAATAATAATGCATTTTATTTAAAGGTGCCTTTCTGAACACCCACGGACACCTTACAGCAAACAACCAATAAAATAGTAACAATATAAAAATGACATTATAAAATTTACAGCGTAAGTACATCCATCACACATCAAAATAAAAAGAAAGCTGCAATTCACATGTAAGCCTGAGTAAAAGGATACGTTTTAGACGGGATTAAAAAAATTGAAGACTGTCACCATTCCGTATGGTGGGGGGGGTAGCGAATTCCAAATCGAGGTGCCACAAAACTAAAAGTTCTCGCTCCCACTGTACTTAAACGAATACGTGGCAGCACGAGAGAAATAGAGTGAGTCGATCTCAGAGAACGAGAAGGAGTATAAATGTTTAAAAGATCGGTAAGATACGGAGGAGCCAAACTATGTAGAGTCTTAAATGTAAGAAGCAGAATTTTAAAATCAATACGGTATTTAACTGGAAGACAGTGTAATTGTTGTAGAAATGACTGACAACCAGTGAATGACAAACAGTAATGACCTAAGGTACTGTAAATAAACTAATACCACTCACTGCTGCTTCTTGCTGTCATTTTGGACCCATTGGAAAATATATAGTATACAAATCAAAATAAAATAAAAGTAATTTTTTTTGTTGTCTAAATGGTTCCATGAAGCTTTAACATACATTTAACTTTTCCATTCAGAGGTTTCTTAAGGTTCTTTAGTCTTCTTTACACAAGTTATTTTAGAAAGGGTGCACAGAAAGATTCCAAAAAGGGTTCTTCGATGGCATTGTAGCAAAAAACTCTTTTATTTTTAACCCTCTGGTATTGTTTATTTTGGGGCTCACACTTATGTTGTTCACGGTCAAAACCCAAAAAACACTTTATTTTTTTATTTTCAGTAAAATTTACGTAATATATTTTTGTTCCATATTATTTTTTATTTTGTACGTATTTTGGGAGAACTTATGTAATAATGTTGATATTACATTTCAATTGTTTCATATTCATATTTCATATTAAAATAGAGACTTTATGCCTTTAAAATTCAATTTTTGAAGTCAGATTAGTTCCATTTGGTCAGAGTAAAAAACATCTGGGTTACACTTCATTTTGACAGTCCATTTAGACATTCTACTAACTATAAGGAACTTTATAACTATACATGTCAACTATATGTCTACTAACTTTCCGAGTAGAATGTTAGGGTAGGTTTAGTGTTAATAGAGTAAGTTGACATATACTTGCAAAGTTTCTGATAGTCAGTAGTATGTACTGTATGTAGTATGTTTTGGACCCATTAACATAAAATATTAGAAGATATTAAGTAGACAGTTTACTAATACTCCTATAACTGCTAGCTGACATGTAGTTGTCAGAGGAATACTATATCTAAACAGGACTATCGAAATAAAGGGTTACCAACATCTGCAATTCCATGGTTTAGCCACGATATAAAATATGTCAAAAAATGATTAAATTATACGTTCTCTAGTTGTTTTTAGGCATAAAACTTTACTTTTTTTTTTTTTTTGGTTTATGAAGTTGTGGATCTGGATGTATATTGAGACATACTCAAACTGAACTTTTTGTAAAGTTAATTGTGTGCGTATAATATGTGTGTGTGTGTCCGTATGTGTATGTAAGGGAGTGTGTCTTAGGGGCGGTTTCCCAGACAGATATTGGATTAAGCCAGGACTATGTCTTTGTTCATTTAGGACATTTAAGTAGTTTTTAGAAACATGTCTTACAAAAAAAGTATTACCTGGGAGCATTTTAAGACCAAACAATGGCAGTAATGTATTTTAAGGGAAGGAAACTAGGACTAGTCTTAAACCCTGTTCGGGAAACTGCCCCTTAATGTTTTAGTGTGTAACCCCTTCCTTGGTGTTTGTGTTTTGACTGCATTTTTGGCCAAATTATTGATTTTATTTTATGCATTTGCAGACACATGCTTTGTGTCTTACAGTCACACCAGTTCTCACCACCTTTATTGCTGCGTACTCTATTCCTGCATCGTGAATGATTTGTAGATTGCAAAAACCACAAATTCTCAGCATTTTGCATATTTCCCATTAATTTCCAATGTTGATCATTTTTGACTCTAAACAACTGTGTGACTATTTTTGACTTTTTTTTTTTTTTTTTTGGTCACATAGTACAGTAGCTGCCATAAAAGTCATCAAGTTTTGGACCATTCCGATAAAGTAGCGATTTAAAAAAATTCTGAACTTTTCTTTTTTCTGGTCTAATTATGTCATGAGTATTTGATAGTTACCTTGTATGATTTAATTTATAAAGTGAAATGAAATACTTTGACTCGACACAGTACCTGCATTTGCACTACAAATAATCAGTAGTCTCTACTACCGACCATAACAAAATCCATTCAGAAATATTTGAATGAAGCATTTGATTTTTTCTTTTTCCATTATATTTCTTCAAAAAGCAAGACAAAATGATTTACGAGCAGGTTCTAAGAATAATTGTTAAAACCCCATAAAATATTCACTTCTAAAATTGTTCTGGGGCAAAAAAAAAAAATGCTATCATTTTCCCTTTTTTTTGCTTAAATATGTATCACAGAAATAAATGCTGCATGACTTCTATTATTTATTTCTGTTAGACATTTTTAACTTGCCACTTATAAGGTACAGGGAGAGGCCAGGGAAATGAAAACGAAGCTTTGGGAGATCACACAGGCCTTGCAGAGATCATTGCTCAAATTTACACTACAGTACTGAAGCAGCCTATATGTACATTATTTGCTTCACAACAGGGTCATAAATCTAGGGAAAAGTAGAGCGACGGAGAGAGGAAGAGCAAGAGAAACGGCCCCACTTCCTCAGGGTATATCATTATGAGCATAACGGTAGGATGAAAAGGTTTTTAAAGGTTTGTTTAAGGTCCTGTGGCGGACAGGTGATGACAGGCTTTGAGGCAAAAAGACCAAGTACCTATTAATAGAAGCATGTGCGCGTTATCTTCAGGAGCGAAAAGATGCTTCAGCAAACTTAATAAATGTCTTCCAAATCAATTTTGTTCAGATGTAAATGAAACAGACTGCGAGACTGATGATAAGTCTGCCATTACCGAGGCGCCTTTCTAGTGTGTTTACTCTTGTGTGCTAGAGTCAGTGTATTTAAACCACACTGATGATAAGGTGATATTCATTTATTAAATGGACAGCAAATCACGGTCCAGCGAATTAATTTCTATGCATACTGCGCTGATCATTTTTATCCATATTTATTTAATATGCTTTGAAGACCAGTTGACACACAGTGTATCTCAGTAACCGTAAGGTGTGTTTTTTTGTTGTTGTTACATTCCAGTTTTAGATGCTAGTTTTAAACAGCTAATTTAGAAGAGTTTTAAATTATTTCAATTTAAATGACAATAACCTATGTTCATTCTATCCACTAACTAAAATGGTAAAGGTCAACTAATGATAATATAATGATAATGATAATATAATAATTATTTACATACTTAATATAAATTAAATACTAATAATACATTAAATTAAATATTAAAATATATTTGATTTATATATATAAAGAGCTTTGTTTAAATTAACAAAATGTTTTTTAACACTTGTAGTTTAAACAATAACAGGATTGGTTAAGGACAATCAGTGGGATCACACACACAGATCAAATCACTCGGAAATGATTAGAGCTAAACTCATAAACCTGAAGTTCATAAATCTATAAAATTAGAAAATGTAATCTATAACGACACACCATCTAACTCGAATATCCAAACTAGAATAACAACCACTCCACAAAAAGCAAAAACAATAAAAGTCACTTTGTCATATTTCAAGTTCATATGAAAATCCTTAGGCTTAATGCGACCCAACCTCTGTGAGTCCTTCAGAAGCTTGCAGAGCTCATTGTGCAGTGCTGAGATGCCATTTTCTGGTCCAATGACACCAAGGCACTCTCATATTGAACATACCCAGTGGCTCGGGTTCATGACTGGCATTTCAGACACGCATTAAAAGCTTTCCCTTTAGTACTTCGATGTTAAGTTTGTGATGTGAGGCGAGTTCCGCTTCTCCAGCAGCAACTGAGATGAGCTCCAAGAGTATTCTGGGAGCTCTGCAAGTCAGCCTCTATTACAAATGACAAGATCAGACGTGCACACACACATAAACACACACACACTCTCAGATTGTGGATGGGTGGTGTCACATCACCTCTCTCCTCAGACAAGTTCCGGAATACATCATCATGCCAAAACACAGCTCATTAAACACTATTAGCCAGTCATTTCAGCAAATTAAATCCCCTCTCGACTCCTCTTGCTTAACAAACAGCTCTGGGGTCAAAACCAAAGAGGGGGAGACTCTGGCAAATAAAAGCAGGCCTCTCATAATAATAGCACATCTGGGACAAACAGACATAATGTGATGTTGTTGTTAATGATCAGAGGTCGAGATTTAATTGTAATTACTTAAAGAGGCCCCTAATAGTGATAAAGTGCCTGTAATCGGCTCAAGGCGCTTGTGAAAATGTGTCCTAAATAATGATCATCCTAGAGACATTACTGATGAAGAAAATCAGATCAACACATTAATTAAGATCAAGCTGTAGACATTTCACACAGGGGACTGAGAGGTGGGCATGAGGTACGATTCTGATTGGTCATTCTTGTAATTGAGAAGTAATGTTTTCTAATACCAATCACTTCCTAGGGCAATGCTTTATACGAGATCACTCATCCAGGTAACTGAAAACGACACTACTTTCATGTCTCACATATCACCCTGTGTATACTTGCTCTCTCGTTTCACACAAGCACAACTGCAGTCTTCTTGCATATCGGTTATCTCTGTATTAATATTACTGTAATATTGCTGCAGTTTTTGTAAAGTACTGCAGGTAGGACAACTGTTTTGTACATTTTAATGAACTAATTAGAAGATTTAGGACGAGAAAAAATACATAAAATGGTACCATCAAAAGTTTGAATTCGATATAAGATTTGTAATTTTTTTTTTAATTAGTCTCTTTTGCTTACCAATGCCACATTTAATTGATCCAAAATACAGTAAAATCAGCAATACTCTGAAATTGTATAACACAATTTATGCAGTGCATTGAGGTTCAGAAAATAACCACAATTCATATCAAATAACAATAATAATAGTAATTAAACATTATTTGTGCACATGTGAACATACTTCTTGTATAACAGCATTAAAAGACAAGTTTAATTAACTGTCATTAGTTACCCATATGTCGTTCCAAACCTCTCAGACTTTTGTTTACGCCATTCGAAGCTGTGAGAATAATTTGTGTGCAAAGAAAACATTAATCATTTCGATTGATCTTAAACAACACGGAAGCGCCATGCTACTCTTCAGAATGGCAGAGGACAGTAACTCTGGGAGAAGCATTTTTGAATAAATTATGTATTTTCTGCTTTCTTTGCACACAAAAAAATATTCTCACAGATACAGATACAAAGATACATGGACTGTTTTACCAATGTCCTTACTACGTTTCTGGGTCTGAGAATATTTAGTTTGTGCTGCTGTCTACGGAGGATCAGAGAGCTCTCAGATTTCAACAAAAGTATCTTAACCCGTTTGTGTTCAAAAGATGAACAAAGGTCTTACGGGTTTGGAACTAGGGCTATAGATCACTCTATATATATATATATATATATACACACACACACACATATACACACCACCCAGCCCTATTTATAACAACATGAGGGTAAGTAATTAATAACAGAATTTTCATTTTTTAATATAATAAAAAAAAACAGTAACACTAGTGTACCATTTTAACAGAAGTGTAATTTCAACTTGCATAAGTGTTTCATGCCATTGTATTTATTTATTTATTCATTTATTCAGTGAGTGGTCATGCAATAAGCAAGATAAATACAGCCAGCCTGACATTATTGCAAAATAATCCCCTTCAGAGCGTGACAAGTTCAGATCACTCTAACTGGGGTATAATGACTGACTGATGGTACATTATTTCTTCACATATCAAACACCTTAATGGCTTTTTCATTAACAAAGGTCTTGGGAATTAAGATCAATGTCCAATTGTTCCTTTTCAATTGCCTAATCAACTATAGAATATTGCAATTGAAATAAAATAGCAGCTGCAGAGGGGAGCTGCTTTTTTTTTTTTTTTTTTTTTTTTTTTTTTTTTAGTGGCATAAAGGCCAATGCATATCTGAGAGTATTAGGGAGAAAATAAAAAGAGAGAAAGAGAGACAGAGAGGGTGAGACGGAGAGAACATTATGTGCCCAGAAAGAAGTAATTGCACATCAGAAGCTGACAAAATGATGTTTTGATACAGCAAAATTGGCAGCTGAAACTTTCTCTGCATACGGCTTGTACATACATATAATCTGAGGATTCAGAGCCTCTGTGCACTTCCAGCACTGGCGGTTAGAGGAAATGCTTTCTGGAATGATTGCCAATGTCATTGACATCTAATGTCAGGAAGGAGCACAGAAGGCTGACCCAGCTGTTTCACCACCAGGCAGGGAACAGACACTTTCCACAATTAATCCTCAGCACAAATACAATCTCATGTGCATTTGCAACAGCTTTCCAAATCAGTCTGCAAAACAGAATTTGCATTTGCATAAATTTATTACTAAATGATATGTTCAAAGACCACTGTTAGTTGGGAAAACACATAGGAAAATCCATAGACCGTGTCATCCAAATGAGTCCACGTTGAAAAACCTGAAAAGTAATAAAACTAAAAAAACATTCTGATGTTAAATGAGCCATTTTAAAGAAATAGAAAGGTTCTGCATTATTTACAACCAATCATATGTGACATTAAGCATGCGAACTTTGTATAAAAGGTCAGATTTTCTTGCTTTCATTCAAGCACAAGATGCTCTATGGAACTGTCAGGACAAAAATGGAAATGTATTCATGCATGATTCATATTCAGACTATATAAAAAGAAAAAGTCAAAATATTCTAAGTGAATACTGTATAGGGCAGGACTCTTGTGTGCCCTGCTGAGTTTAGATTGAAATCTAACTAAATACACCTGAACAAGTTCATTAAGGTGTTCAGAATTACTTGTAAATTCCAAATTGGGATTGATACTGAAGTCTGCTGGTCTGGCCTTAACAGTGAATAGGGACATAATGAGATATTTATAGGAACAAAGGAGTGAATAGGAACAGGATATTGTAAATGTGTTTTGGGGGGTGGGGGGGAAGCAGATCAAGTTTTCAATTTATGTTAATTTTTCTATTAAATTGTTATGCTAATAATGTCATTTCCTCCTTCAAAAAGTTACACAGTAAGTATTTATAGGTGGCGATCTCAGGCTTTTGAACCGAGTCTATATTACAGGCCTATTCACCATTTCTAATTCAACCACAATTATGAAGAACTAATTATTGATGAACATTTTAACATTCATATGCTGAAGAGCATTCATTTCTTTTTCTGTTTGTTAAATATGATTGTCAAACCTCAGTGACAATTTAATAGCATGCCATCAGTGGAGCCGCTCAGAAAAAAAAATAAAATGAATTTTTGTTGTGCACACTGTGGGGGGAAAACCCACACTGAAAAAAAAATGTGTTAAAGCATTTGGAAAACAATTAGTTATTTATTTAAGCTTAAAAGGAAGTACACCCCAGAATGAAATTCACTTACTCACCCTTTCAAACCCGTATGACTTTCTCCATGAACCACAAGCAGTACATTTTTGAAGATTATCCAAGCCACTCTTATCTATATAATGAAAGTGACTGGGGCTGTCAAGCAACTAGATGTCAGGAAGTACATAAAACTGGTCAAACAATAGCTTTTTGTGACAAAGAGAACAACATTTAAGTCATTATTCACTGACAAATTTGTAATCGTTTTTTTGACTTGGATCTTTTTTAAAAATTGTTTGATCTTTTTGAAGTTTAAGGGCTCTAATTTCCATGTATTGGAACTGCATGAAAAAAATAAAAAAATACACATTATAAATATATAGTCAAAGTTTCTTAAAGAACCAATGCCTTTTTTACCTTATTTTATTATCTAAAAAACCTTCGTTCATGAAAAAGAAAGGTTCTACAGAAGTTAAAGGTTCTTTCTAGTATCATTCAGACAGAAAGGGTGTTTCTATAACATTGTGAAGCGCAATTATTTTCAAGAGTTTTTAGTGAAACTCTCTCTCTAAACAGAGTTCACAGAGAGAGAGAGAAAAAACAAACAAACAAAAAAAAACTGTTTAACTTCAAATCATGGCTCCTGGGCAAAATGCAAGTTGTTTTTTTATAATATTGCCGATTGCAATGAAAAAGTCATCTTGTGTCTATCTTTTCCAGATTTTTTTAATGGAGGAAGTGTTATTTTAGAATTTAGACTCCGTCCACACGAAGCCTGTGTGTTCCCTATTCGTTAATTTTTTTTCCTCGTTCTAAAAAAAAATTGCGTAAACAAACCACAAAAAAAACGTTGTAGTATATATGCCAGACCAGTATGGGGCGCTGTCATTCTGCCATAGAGATACACTAT